>VOMN01001173.1:0-14414 GCA_014899125.1 Orchestia grillus
AGGGCATAAAGGCCCAAACATTTTCAAGATATTCAAGATATTCAATGCAATTTTAGCTCTGAAAAGCCCGTTAGAAAAGTACGTAGATCGAATAGAAATTCACTTTACCAGAAGCAAAGCTGCTGGCACTGACGGATCCCTGTAGATTTTATCGAAAGAGTATCAGACACATGACCATTTGCTACCTCCTCCTCCGCCTCGAAGTCGTAATAAATTTTTCAAACATCTAATATGGTTTAAAATCTTGTAGGTTCATAATATGTTGTAAACCTGAGCACACCACGCGATGCCCTGCTGCTGGAACCTGATATTCTCAGGAGCCATCATTTATCACTGTTAGAGTTGATGCCTCATGCTTGATGAGCGTTCATTTTGTTCTCCTCAGGATCCCAATATATGAATGCATTCGCCGTCCATATTAACGAGCCAAAACAGTGGCCCGGGACCTGAAAATGGTCCATTATAGCTTCACGGAACTCGGCGCACGCTGCATGAGAACTACGTCCGGCACCTGAGCTCACTCGCACGCTCGGAAATTATTCACTGTTTCCAGAGACAGGTTTTTATCATTACTGATGTAAAGAACATGAACTTCAACCAGAATTTACGTTTTCTTCACTGTCTTCAGCACTGTTGATTTTATCTTGATTTGCGAAAATTTTGTGACGTTTTACATCAGTCACGGTAGTAAAGCACAGTCGATTAAGATATACTCATTCTTATTATTTTTCAGCTGCGCAGGTGACACCCATCATAAGTATGACTAATTTTGGTGCCCTTCTTTGAGGCACAATTACTCTTGAAGCTAGAATTCTTTACTTCGTACAGCCAATTTTTCCACACATTGCGTTTAGAAATCTGATGTGTTTTCATCTGCAGAAGCATTCTGCCGAAAATGAAATCAGCAGCGGTCTGTCAGTAAACCGTATTGTGGGCATTGCAGAGCCCATTGCAATGAGAAATTTTTCATCAATTTTTCGCAATCGAAACTTGTATGTACTGAAGAGCAGATATGTTCTACGGATATCACGAACACGGGGACTTGTTTTTTAGAGCTTTTGGTACGGCACTTCTCATGCGGAGCACAAGTACACACACCTTAACAGAACTTCTATTTAGATACCCATTTGCATATAAGCCTAATTTTCACCTTTTAAAGGCCATCATTACAAAAATGAACACTTTCATCAGATGCGATGTCAATAAATCAATACACAAGTGCTTGCAGTATTGGTTCTCGCAAGGAATTCATTATTTCCAGCCTTGTAACTGCCGGTGTTGACTCGGCAGGCTTCAAGATGTCTGAGCAATAAATTCCAGTCGAAATCGATTTCTTACATGAGACTCCATTAATCTCCTGTCCAGTTTAATAAAGAACAAGTCAACTCATTATCAAGAACATGCATTAGCAACACCGTTTTCAGAGACGTTTTTTTATCACTTCCAATCACTCAAAAAATTTCCCCCAGGGAATATTGTCTAAGATGAGCACTATGGTCTACAATGATGGTCTTCAGCAAAAATAAACTTTTCAATTATTTTTACATAATACCACGAGTGCTTGAACTTTTATGCGGGTCCTAAGAAACTGTTCAAAGAAGTACGGTAGCAAAAAGCAGTCAAGAGAAGAGGATTCTCAGCTGTCTTCTCTCCTCGAGTTCCTTCCTAACAAATTCCTACACAGCCCAACGGACGTCCACTCCTTCAATTTCATGCACGGGCTTAACTGACGCCCACTCCTTCAATTTCATGCATGGGCTTAACTGACGCCCACTCCTTCAATTTCATGCATGGGCTTAACTGACGCCCACTCCTTAAATTTTCGACACGGGCCCAACGGACGCCCACTCCTTTAATTTCCGACACGGGCCCAACCGACGCCCACTCACTTCAACTTCCAGAAGCGTACTTGAATACTCAGAACTCGGGCCGGAGATTCGTTTCAGCCAAGCTTGCTTTGAGCGACGATAACGTTTGAGTTCAAGACAACTTTTGTGTACCTTCACCACAAAATTCTTTACGGTGGTTGTACGCTAAAATCGGTTTAGGCACGCTAATGTGCGTACATGTAGCATATGCTGCATAAGCACGCTTGTGTTGATTTATGCATGCATGTGCGTTTGTGCCACATGTGGCCCACATATTTACATGATGCATTAAGTTATGCGTGCCGATTCTATACTTCCGTTCTGTTTTTAACGATCCCTTAGTGCGAACTCTGGACAAATATTTCTTGAGGTACAGCAGCTCCAAAAGAACACGGTAAGTCTTTGCTGGCGTTGCAGCGTGCAGGTGCAGGTAGCTGCGGCCGAGAGTGGTGACGATCCGGTCGGATGGCAGATAAAAGATAGTCGTCGCTGATTGGACCATCAAAGAAGTTGCGACCCGCCTCAGTTTGAGACAAAGCAGCGGCATCCAAACCACACAGTTGGTAAAACGTTTTACTTTGATAGAGATATTATGACACGAGCTGCATTTCTTAACCTATTTTTGAGGATATATGATTACATATTCACACAAAACATGGTTTTATAGTCTTCAGAAGAGAAAAAAAACATAGTACAATCTATTTTGTCAATTCTGTTAAACAAATTCAAAGTAGTCCTACTCCGATACATCGTGAATCATGGAAGTAAAATGTAGGGTACTGATGGGTTTCGGAATTCATACGAACTTAAAATTCATTATGGATGATTCAAAATTTTCTTTTCGTGGTCTTGGATATACTCTTCAGGTGCATCTAAGAATGAGCACGGACAACGTCATCCATATGTGTGTTGACTACGTCGCATGATGGCTGCATGAAAGTGACAACGAGAAAGTTCTGTCGGAGTAAATTCTCTGGTAATCACACATGCATGTGTCAGATTAGCCCTGCATATCGACTAAAAAAAATATTAAGGAGAAATAACAAATGCATTAAATTACCTTAAATGTCAGCGTGGAATAACGCTGTCTTTCCAAACAACACCAGTCTTTCTATATCTTTTCATTTTACTATTGTGATTGTCAACCGATCAATATAACATCTTTCAGAATTTTAATTTCTTTATTGAAACAGTATTGCAAAAAACTTTTAAAATATTCTACCTGCACCGCAGCTTCACGCAAGCATTTAAATGAATCTATACGACACGGCCAAAAGCCATTCTAAGCATCAAGATCATGAACTCCCAATTCTTCAACCCGACGGTTTTTCCTTCTTCTCAAACCAGTAAGTCAAACTTTGGCGCCAAAGGGAAGTTTTTCAAAGCCGCTGGAAATAATAGAATCAAATCGTCATTCAGTATATGAAAATAGCAGGCTGGCCTGAGGGCTCATGCAAACGAAATGTTCCCATTCAGCACGATTGTGACTCCCCCGGAGACCCATAAAATTGCCTCTTCTTTACGGAGCCTTACAAATAAAAGCGGCCGTTCTTCCTATTCAGGGACATCCTTTGATGCAGAGAACATTTATTCCGGCCGCGACCTCCCAAGGTAGAGCGAAAATCATGCCGTCTGCGTCCAGCCAGAATTCTGATGAGGAATCGGAGCATGTCCTGACATGCCCCCATGTTGCATCCCTGCTCACAACTACGTTTGTCTTTTATCAAGTCAAGCGCTCGCTGAAATGGTAAATATTTTTGTCCCTCTAAAATACAGGAAATAATGTTATTTCCAGAACTACGGGTTTCTACATGGTAATCCAGACAAACGATTGCTAATATTTCTGTCTCACGACAGGTAAAAGCACTGAATCAAAGAGTAGATGGTTGTCATTCATCCAATGACCGTATTTGTAAACTCTTACAGGGGTACTCAGTTGTCCTTCAACTCAAAGTATTAGAAAGGCTTACACAACATAGGCACAAAGAATAATAGTAGTTTTACTTCAATCCTTTTATGGTAGAAACCCTCGTGTCGCGGATATTATTATTGTGGTAAGGAGTTTTTCCCATAGAAAATCTTATAGAACACCGACGTAGTTGCCTAGTGTCTTTCTCTCCTTCTGGTTTCCAATCTCTGAAGAAATTTCGAGATAAATTCATTGTTTAATTTAACCCACCTCACCTTGAAATAAAAAACTACCGAAAGTATGTTAAGTAAATGGGTTAAATTTAATATTTAAAGGGCACTATTTAATACTGTAAATTTCATCGGTTCTTCTTGAAACTCTTCACTTCTTCCTGTGCTTCAGATATCCTAAAATCTATGAACTTATTACAATGTTCCAATATCTAGAGCACAGCTCACAAAGGCTTCAGATTCCATGATTTTCCTGCATCTCTCACGGGTTGTTTTTCACCTGTCCGTATTCCAAAGTTTCGAAGAAGCATCAATAAGTAAAGGAACAAAGTACGCTCCTTGAAGTGAAGAGATGGTCAATCAGAGAAAGTCTTTTTCTTTTATGGAGAGAAATGCTTCAAACATTTCCCCGTTCCGATCTAAGTTCGAAATTATAAAAATTACTCTCATGGCAGAGGGAAGATACTCAATTATGTCCAATAAGGAATATAAAAAATATTCACAAAGTTTATCATTGATTTTATCAACGATGTACGAAGAGCAATAATGCGGTGATGTGAGTGATGGTGATATAGTGCTAATATGGTGATAAGAACGAAGATGATTTAATGGTAATATGGTGATGTGAGCGTAGGTGATTTAGAGTTAATATCGAGATGTGAACTAAGATGATTTAGTGTTAGTATGACGACTTGAAGGACGATGATTTGGTATTTATGCGGTGATGTAACCAGTGGTGATTCTTTGATAATATGTACTTGTTTGAAAGCGATGGGGACTTTTTAGTGAGAATACGGTGATGTCAGCGACGGGGACTGAGCTATAATGCTAAGAAATGAGAGATGGCGACTGAGTGATAACACTGAGACATGAAAAACAGCGAATAAAAGATAATACTGAAATATGAACGATGGAGATTAGGTGATAATACTACACTATGAGCGATGGTGATTAAATAATAATACTGTAGTATGAGCGATGGAGATTGAATGATAGTACTGCGATATGAAAGATGGCGATTGAATGATAGTACTGCGATATGAGAGATGGCGATTGACTGAAATTGCACCGTTGAAGCGCTGCTGTCAATGGCCAGTCGTCAGTAAAACATTCTCAATAAATATAGTTATAGTAATGGATATGAACATGGAGTTTGACATGTTAATAAAGACGGGTTAATTCAGCACTGCTGGGGAATTAGTACTCTTGCTATTGCTACGATGTTGCGATGAACAGTCATCCATGCTGCAGCAGGAGATCCTGGAGCATCTCTGTGGAGACAGAGGGCGGCGTTGAAACTTAAAGTGGGAAGATTTTAGCCCCCCTAGAAAAACTTTTCAAAGCTAATGACAAAGGGTTTCACAGTCATATCATCTTTTAGGTAGAAATAAAACCTAAAACAGATGACTTAACTAAGAATCTATCCTAGTTCAGGCAAGAGTTTTAGACAAACCTAAAAGATATGGGATTTATCATCTAAAGAAGAATTTGTAGAGCACTTTGAAGGATAGCGAGCTGAGTTATCCTGATGAACAGAACTGTGTTTCGTACATCGTTAGAACTAAAATTCTGCATGTTAAAAATTATCAACTTCTTTGGCTAATGGAACTTCTGCTGCATAGCACTTCAGAATTAAGACAGGGTTCGGTTTTGAACCAATTCAAAATTCTACGACACAGAGCCGCAGTTGTGAATTCTTGTCTTATTTCTGATTGCTTGCTGCTCCTGAACGAACATTTACGGCCCACAACGAATCTAAGCAGGTGTTGAAAAATGAGCCCGACGTTTATTTACAGTCGTAAAACAGGCCGGAGCTTGGGACAGCTGTTCTTGCCCCGAGTGTCTCATCAAGGAGGAATTCGAGGACTGTTTGTGCAGCCGAGAACAGCCTCAGCACGGCAGCTCCTCATGGGCTGCCTCGATGCAAACAAACAATTTCGATTTCTCACGAGAAATTCTTTGGTGTTTTTTATTTTGGCTGCTAACTCAAGGTAATTATTTATTTTTTCTGAGGTAGGCAATCGAGCCGAGTACGATTCGTTGTTTGCGTGCCTTCCCAAGAGGTTGTCTTGTTTTTGACCCTGTGGCTTCGCTCAAAAAGTTACGTGAAAACTGGTGGTCCAATTGGGTCCCCAAACTTCTATCAATTATTCGAGTCATTGCGTCTAAGAAACACTTTTTCTGAGGCAACTTTCAGTATACGGCTCTTTATTTCCTGCAAGAGATTAGGACTAAAGCTGTACCTCTATTAACTATTTTGAACGTTAACATTAAATCTCACCAGGATGGACTTCTGCCACGTGTAGACTGGTTAATTTTTACTGTAAAGCACTCACGTTTGCCGAAATATGTGTTCTCGTAAAGAAATAATATTTAAATAATTTTTCATGCCTGGTGACACGCTCTAAATGCTCGGTGGCTCAATTTGCTCTGCTTGAGGCCGTGACTGAAGAGTAAGAATATCACGGCGAGCTGAGCGAAACAGCTGTAGCTTATATCATACATGAGTCATGCCTCTATTAAAAAATTCTTCAAATAACTCCTTTATTTGTTTCATGGAGACATCTCGCTCCGACGACTAAGTTCCATGTATTTCATAAGAAACGATATCGAATTGTTTAGTTATTCACAAACGCAATTTATGATTGATGCCGTGAATTATTAATCTTAATTTCCTCTGAATAGACTTTCTTCTGACACATTCTAGTGAAGCTGCTTAGTTTTTTCCGTAAACTCGACCACTCGGCGAGTTGTACGGCGCTCACGAGACGCTTCAACAAGAATCCCATTCTTGGGCTGTCTGTCAATATTTGAATGCGACGAGATTAAATTCAAGATAGCATAAACTACGTTATGAGGCCTCTAAATATTATGGCATGGTCAACATTTTTATGGATCTACGGGCCTTTCAGCAAGTGACGAGAACGTTGTTACATTTTACAAGCCTGGCAAACAATTACAAATGTATGGCAACTCTGGTGTTTCTGTTAAAATTTGAGAGCCCCTCAAATGCAACACAATCGATGTCTCTTCGTCTAAATTTATGTATATAAAATTCAATGTAACGGTAAAATTTAAATCATAAAGAATGATGACATGTTTCTTTTTCTCAGAAGCAGACCAAGCTTTGCTCGGTGGGATAGTTTTTTGTAGTTTGTTCACTGAAAGAACTAACTCAAGAGTTCTCGGCAACAAATTAGCAAATTCAAAGGAACATCTCTCGTGATGCAGAGTATATGCAGTTTAGATCCTGAGCGGACGGCAGAAATGGACAATTGTATAAGCCTTACACCTTAATATTGCATGCTGCGCTACAACGCTACCAAGTCACGGTATGGCAGGGTGAGTGCTGTACTTTGCCAAAAAACATTTTTACGAAACTTCAAATTAATGAATCAGTTATAACCTTGGCATTCGTTTAGGAAATTCTCCCCGGAATTTTCTAACAAATTTTTCTTTTCAGAATTGTTAATTTGTTTACTCGACTCAACTCAGGAATGGTAAGCTCGGGTTCCTCACACCCCATACTTTGTTTTCCATTTTTTCATATGGACTTGGAGTAAGAGTCTCTCCTTCACGTAACCCTAGATTCAGAGTAACCATTCCAGGGTTAACGATGATTAACCTTGAGCTCAACACTAACTCTCTCCAGAAGATATCAGTTCAAATTATTTCGTCAGCGCAAAACCCGTCTTCCACGCACTAAATCGATCACTCGTCACCATGATTTCTGGTGCAGCTAAATTTCCTTACAATTATGATCCATTATCTTTGATCCCGATCTCTTAGCTGTACACCGACACCTCTAGTGATCCCACCGTTGAGACTCGCCATTACCTGCAGAAGCTATGTATTAGCAGGTAACAAGAAGGATCTATTCCCAGTCGAGCCGACAGCCAAACTCATTTTTTGCTCGTTGCCATGAGGGTCGTTACGCGACAGCAGCAGCATCACTCCCACATTCATGAGCGTAACAGGACTCTCGGGAGCCCTCGCCTGTCTGTCCTAAAAGCCGATGTAAGTCTTACCTTTTTGGGCTTGAAACCTAAGCTTTCAAACACGTGGCTGACGGCCTGCCACTCAGGCGTTTGCATGCCGCTCTGGCGCACGTAGCAGTTGGCAGCCAGTTAAATAATTGACTGATAATGAGCATGGAGACTTGGTATTCCTATGGTGCCAAATTTGTAGGTTGTAGAGTTGTGCGTCCGCATAAAATATTTGATACACATTGGGCTGACATGCCTTTTTTCATGTCGTTTCACATGCTGTAACTTTAATCTTACCGTAGTGATACTTTTCGCAATTTCTCAGCGGTTATTGATTATATTTTCAACTGAAAACAATGTAAATGCACTCGTGAATCCTTTTTCTATCGACGCGTAATAATTTGCAACATGTACCAAAAAATAGATTCACACGTTTTTTGTTCTTTGTAGAAACATTTTACTGCTTTTAGTATAAAGTGCTTTACTCTCAGAAAATTCATCTTCTGTAAGAGGCTATACGTTACAAAAACTCTATTTTCATCTACAACAGCTGTAACGATTTCCAAATAAATACTGACATCGATGTACGCACACAGCGACAGCTGCTCTCTGCCTAAATGACTTGAATTTTATAGCGTGACTAGGTGATTTTTTTTTCTAATTTGGTCAAGCCAATTCTCGTAGTACCTCGATATCTATGAACAATCGAAGTTTCGTACTTCGGCGTTTATGATCTAGTGCCTAGCCTATAACAATGAAAGACGAAAAGTTAACCCAAGATAGAGAATTTTAGATGTCTTCAAGAATATTTCATCAAGCAGGCCTAAGATAAAAGCGTACCTGGTGATGCTGCGTACTTCTCGACGCCGACGCTGAGGCTTTGGGTTCCAGCCCGTGGAAGCCTGGGAAAGTGGAAGTAATTTTTACGAGGTTTTCGCCATTGCACCCTGTACTTTGTTGCGGTCACTAATTTAGCTTAGAGGGAACGAAAATTTGCTCTATGTTAAAATGACATTTTTTGGAGTAGGTTACTCTGTACACGTGCTCCATTGTACATGCTCTGTTGTACATACTCTGTTGCACATGCTCTGTTGCACATGCTCTGTTGCACATGCTGTTATACCTGCTCTGTTATACCTGCTTTATGTTGCACATGCTGTATTGCGCATGTTCTGTTGCACATGTTCTATTCCACTTACCCTCTTGCACATATTCAATTGCACGTTATTACACTTGCTCTGTTGCACGTGCTCTATTATGAAATAGTTGGGCTCAAGAAACTGAAAAAACTTTCAACGACAGAGATCTTTTCACTGATGATGTTTGTCAAACTGAAATGAAATAAATACGAGGTAGAACAGAGGAAACGCATGTTTTTTGAACTGCTAGTACTCGGCGACGAGAGGGGTATTGACCTTGAGTGGCCGTTGGTAGACTCCTCAGACAACGCAGTTTCAGTCGCTATAAAGCGTTGGAGCTTAGAGCATCGTGTGTTCGTTGTCGAACAGTTCTTCAGAAAAAATGATTCTGTGGTCATGGTTCAACGTCCTTCTGTCAAGATTTTTATGTCGGACATTAATATGCAGTCCCAGATCGAAACACTACCGGGTGCGTAACGCATCTGAGGACACTTATATTTTTAATTTATACTAACTCGATTAATGTATTTTTTATTTCAGAAGATCCCTTGGCAGATACTACTATAACTAGTGAAATGAAAAGACACGCTGTAATAGTGTCTATAAAAGCGAAACAGCAATTTAGAAATTGCAGGATTTCTAAAAGTCGCCGGATCTTTTGTTAGCAAAGTTAGAAAGAAGCTGACTGAAAATAATGGAAATGAACTGGCCACGAGCAAAATAAAACAGCATTTTCAACGCTCTGACTCACTCAGAACACCTGAGTTTGTCAGAAGAGTGCATGGCATGATCGACGAAAATCTTATGAAGTTAATACGACATCTTGCCAAAGATCTTCAAAGGTCTGAAGGAACAATTATTAATAAAGAATGTTGTTCATTAAGACCTGAGATACAAATCACACGTTCTTATGCGAGGCCAGTTTATGTCGACGAAAAATCAAGAGAATCGTTTAATGCGTGTTGCTTTTCTAGAGGTGCCTAAGGTGTCCCCGGATACTGTACGCACCCTGTATAGTCCGATGAGTAGCAGCGTTTAGAAGTACTGGATCTGTGATGAAAAAAAAACCACGTGGACTTCACGGTTCAGTTCGAACTACTCAGGATGAGAGCCATGCCCAACTTTCACGAGTGAACCCAAATTCATGTCCGACAAAAAGTCCGTCATCTCCAAGACATTATTGTTGAACATTATTGTAGATTTCAAAATACAATAAAATTACTGTCACTGGATGCATGTTTAACTTATTTTAATCAACCCGGGTTTCAGTTATTCAATATTGAAAAACATGCAATATGCTTTTCCTCAGCTCCGTCCTGTACCAACAAGAAGCGTTCACTCCGTAACTAAGTTGGACTTTAAATTTGCCCTTAGAATGTTCTGTAGTTTACGATCGCTAGAGAGAAAAATCTTAGATGCAAAAGAGTCTTATTCAAGATACATCTATACAGGAAAAGCGCACCTGTAGTTCACGCAAAGCAAACCTGCACATCTCAGTATCCCAGCTCCGCCACGCACTCAATTTGGCCTCCATGATGTGACAATCTTCCGAGATCAAATTATTCCTCAGAATAACTGATAGTCAGAAAAACACAATGTTATGGCCATGAAACTTGACGTCCATGCAAGAAAAATGAATATTAATTTTTTTTTAAACATGGAAGACAAGGAGTAGAGAAATGTCTTTTTAGTAAAATGTATTCGCTTTCAGCAATTTCTTACTAGAATATTGATAAAGATTCTAATGTTCGGCATTTGAACTCGTCCATGCCTGTTATACAGAGTATTTAGGCCCGCGTGTTAGAAGTACAGTACCTGTATCCGTTTGAATTTTCAAGTACGAAAAACAAAGCCGAATTTATAACGAGATCACGTATGGGCACGGTGGAATCGAAGGCATTGTCTTTTTTATTGAAAATTGGCAAAAGGAACAGAAGTGATAACCTGCAGCTGGCAAAATTTTTTCTTCATTAGAGCACAATTGCAAGGTGCGGAGATCCGCATGTTCGGGATGTTTTTCATTCTTTTAGCGCTTGGAAATTTGAGAATTACGTAAGTACCTCAGCAACCTGTTCTGGCCAATTTTGTGCTTTTTTGGAGCTCCAGCGTTGAAAATTACTGGACTTCTGGCAGCAGTTGCCCATGTTTGCGCCCGTTTTTTGTTAACCAGGAGATAGACTTGAGCGATTCTAGGGACAAATTCGAGCCCATAAACACTGTCGGAAACCTTATTGCGCGACGCGTGGCTCATGGAGACCTGTTTTCTACAACAGAGATCGATCGTTCAATGCTCTGAATAACTGATCAGTAAATCTTCCTCTAAGGACAGAACAAACGGAAGCACTCTTGTTGAATATGATCCATAATAAAAAGGTAAAAAGGCTCGCTGTGTAAAAGGCTTAGACGTCTAGCGGTGTGCGCGTAGACGACTACAAACGCCGATTTTAAAATTCTTTTTCTTTCGTCTGCATTATGAGGTCTCAGTATCCAACTGGTTCATGCTCCTCTATTTTAAGATTCAATGCTGTAATATTACGTAGTATAGATACACTTTCCAGGAGGTTTGCTCCGAGGGTTCGGTGTGAAAATTACGTTTACTGCGACAAGACATAAGCAACTCTGGTCCAAAGTAAAAAGCTCTATATCAAAATTGAACAAAAATGTTAACCACTTTCTTACGTAAAATCATTCCCGTTCAACGGAAGAATCTACTTTAGGATTTAAGAAACTGAATGTCAGTTTATGAACATATTTTACGTATTTGACTGTGCCGTCTTTACATTGAACTCATAATAGCAATTCATCGACGAAGATTTTACCGTTACTAATACATTTTCCGACCTTACTATGGCAAAAACATGCATAATGGATTAAAGAAGCGAGAAGAAAGAACTCAGTTCTTCACAGGCTGTAAGCCCCTCCAAATTCTACAATTTTAGGAAAAAAAGATGTTATCTATATAAGATTCAGTGTTTGAACGTAGGGATGCACTCGGCATGATGCAGTTAACGCGAAAGAGAAGGATCGATGTTAAGAATTATTGACGCGGCCAGGGAATGGGGATGGAAATGAGCGGACCGTGCGTTGAAATTGAGATCCGGGCGTAAAATTTTACAGTCCAGCGTACAATGCTTGGTTCGTGCGTGTAGTTCAAGACATCTTGAGCGTGTGGTTCGAGGCATCTTGTACGTGTAGTTCGAGGCATCTTGTCCGTGTAGTTCAAGGCATCTTGTACGTGTAGTTCGAGGCATCTTGTCCGTGTAGTTCGAGACATCTTGTGCGTGTAGTTCGAGGCATCTTGTACGTGTAGTTCGAGGCATCATGTCCGTGTAGTTCGAGACATCTCGCGCTCGTAATCCAGGAGTCTCGCACATGTCATTCGAGTATCACTGCGTGGATGGCGACGTTGAGGTAGAGATGGGAGTGGTCGGGGCCTTGTCGGACATTTGGCTTGCGCATTTGCAATCATCTACGATGTTTTGTCACTTAATTATTTTTATCAACTATTCTACAAATGAGGCTGCGAAACAGTCAGACTGAGGACCTGACCAGAAGTGGAAGTGCAATGAGCAGACTAAATTCCAGCCTCAGTAAAAAAACATGGGCATCGCAATAACCGGATAGCGGAAGTGCTATTCATATTAGCAAGAGTGCTAAAGCGTTGTTATAAGTGTGCCTAGAATGCTGCAAGTGTGCTAAACCGTTGGTATAAGTGTATTCAGTGTGCTTCAAGTGTGCTAAACGATACCCGTTAATCTTCTCTGCAAATTAATCCACGTAATATATCGCATGAAAAAGGCGATTTGGCGACAACGTGCCGCTTATTTACGGTTCTCTCCACATACATACATTGAAGTAATTAAAATAAAAAACAAACTTAATACGGGGGAGTATATTAAAACAATGCTTGTCAGCGACAATGCTGTAGCAGCTTGAGATAAGCAGAGGAACTTTAGACAGGTTTGTTACAAGTTACATAGTGCCCCGTCTGCGCAGGTGGTAATGCGCTCACGCAATAAGGGTTGGAGAATGGGCCAGGCGATCCAATCTGTTTCCCAACGGAAGGAAACATCGCCGAAAAGGCGCTGCGGCCTCTACGCGGCCGACCCCGCCAGGTTTCCATGAAGATTCGTCTCCTGAAGTGGAATTGCAATTGTTCTTTAAGTTTACTTCACATGTAACCTAAATACTTAATGATGAGATTAGATTAAAACCGTCTTGTACCCTTTTTTTGCCAAATTTGTGCTGTCTAATAAGGTGCTGTAAATAGAATTAGTTAATTGTATCAATTTTCTATTTACTAAAATTTTGATTAGCAGTTAGGCAATAATCAGTAATCTTTTATTAGTTATCTGATATCTTTAACATTATACGGATTTTCACTCACCCATTATACATTATCGATAATCACTCATGTATTATGCATTATCAATTTTCACTTACCTATTATGCATTATCAATGATCACTTATCTATTATGCTTCATCAGTAATTCTTATAGGAGCCAAAGTGAAATGGAACCGACACCGACAAGGTTATGGCAGCGGGCGCCCCTCTAAAAGAGAGGCCATCCAGGGGAGCCTAGCACAAGTCCCGGGGCACAGCTGCAGGGCCGCTACCGTGACTTACGTTCCCTCGGCTCACAGCCGTGACAGGGGCCGCTGCGGAAGCTGGGGGGTCGCTGTACAGACCTCGGCGGCCATCAGGCCTTGGAACTTAGGCCATCATCGTCCAGGCCTCCACGCTCGGGGCGGAGGGTCGAGAACTGCACTCCACTTGGTAGAAGTAACCACCCGTCCGGTACGAGGGGGCCGAGTCGGGGACTCGGCACGGCTCCCCACACCTGGAGCACTACTGGAGTAATCGTAGAACACACCGACTCGCCGAGCGGGCTTGTAGACGACGCAGCAGGGCATTGGACAGAGACACCTGGGCCACAAGGAGGAAGGTGCTGCAGCAGATCGGCTTGATGAAAAGATGTTCTGCTCACGGTACGCTCTCGCTCACGTCCACTTGACCTGTTCCTGGCAACTCCAGTTTTGTTTCTTCAATGCGGAAAGTGAAGCAGCCCGGAGAAAAAAGCACAGGAAACGATCCTAGACCAGTGCCCGAACTTGTTGAAGATCTTATCGAACTGATTATATCATATATATTTTTAATTATTTCCAAAAAATCATAAATTCATTAACATATAAAATTGAACCCGTATATTCTTGCTTTTAATATTACTCAACGACCACGAACCTCTTTCGAATCAACCAGCAGGTTTCCGATCCCTTACAA
>VOMN01001174.1:0-10046 GCA_014899125.1 Orchestia grillus
CATAGAGGGACCATCATTTGGGGGAACATAATGCGGGAACATAGAGGGACCATCATTTGGGGGAATATAATGCGGGAACATAGGGGGACCATCATTTGGGGGAACATAATGCGGGAACTTAGAGGGACCATCATTTGGAGTACGCAACTCTCTATTCTTACTAAAATGTAACTACTAAAAATCACTCTCTTGGATAAAACGTTCCGATGAATAACTTTCGTTGATAAAAGTTTCTGCTCAGCTTCATGTCACTTTATTCCGAAAGTTTCATTTGGTAAACTTAGCATTGAACTAAACTGCTCGTCCGTCCTTATTTGTGAGGTCAGCTGGAGGAATATTGCAAGTGGTTGCTCTTCTGCAAATTTTAATTGACCGTTTTTCGTGGAAGAAATGTGTACCATCGCGACTAATGGCTTAAGAACACTTTATGTGGATTCATACACCCAAATGCTTAGAAAAAGTCAATTGGTGCTTACGGCTAGTGTGCTTGAACCATTACTCTCTAGAAAAACTACATCGTCGATTGAAAATTCTAGCACTATTTTTTGTTTGTTTTCTGTTTTCAACGCAAAGTTGATCCATAGTCACATTTAGTGCACAGTCTTTGTTCGTCTGGAGGCGTAGACTGAAATGAATTCACAGATCACGAACAGCACGAAGAGAATACGGCGAATGCAGAACTAAATTCATTTCCCCTGGGAATAAAATGACGGTTCATAATTCAATTGAATTTGTGCTTGCTGTTTACGAGGACGAGATGAAATCGACTCTGATGCAGCATAAGCTACGACTCCTCTGAAGTGAGCGAGCTCTGCGAGGCCCCCATCTGGATTTCAACCAAGCATTATGGGAGTCCATTAACACACATGTTGGCACGCATTTGCGAAAGCTTTGTTCTCTCCCATGAGTTCAGAGAAGCATCAAAGGTTCATGCGAGCTATTGAAACACAAATCATGCTGTGTATAAACTTACGAAAGCAAATTTTGAAGGACGTTTAAGATCTTCACCTGTTTTCGGGCACCGTTCGCAAAATATTCTCAACTCCGTGAACGTGTGTTCCTCGCAGAAAAGCTACTCGTAGGAGACATGCGAGTCTATTAAGGCAATTCTGATTTTTCCATTGTGCCAGATAAACTAGGCAGAATACTTTCTTCTTCTGCAAGCGGATGCTCAGTTATGAGGTGGGAAACAAGACGGGGAGGATGAGCAACAAAAACCTTCTCGCGATTCAGAATTTTCGGAGGCAATGATGAGAATGTCGCTGGTAAAATGAGTTCTGCGTGTAAGAGTTAAGGAGGCGCATTGTAGTCCAGCACCAGGTACTTACCAATGAAGGATAAATTCATCTCGTAATAATAGTACGCTAGAAGACAAAATACCAGCCTTACAGAACTTTTATTCGGAAGATTTCTTTCACACATACGCAGCATCAGATAGCTAAGTTGCGCACTAAAAATAAAAGAAGGCAGCGTAAACTTTCTCTTTCAAACACCTCGAGAACACCCCTCTCTTTGCGCTTTATATGAGCCCTAACATTAAATTTTCACCAGATTTAATTAAAACGCAGAGTGCAGCGTGCGCACTTAGTGAGCGTAGTACGAAAATAAGCTCAGAAAGAAAGCACTCCTGTCACAGCACCAACATGAAGTTTTGAGACAACTTTAGCGTTACAACTTGCATCGTGGGTGCAGAAACGAGTTAACACTTTCCAAATTCGTGAAGAATGTTTCATTTTGTGCCATTCACATACATGTAGTACCTGTATTTAATCTTGCAAATTTTTATTGAATTACCCTTCAACTTATTCAATTTTCAAATGTACCTTGATAACAAGAAGGATTCTAGTCTAGTCTCACAAATTGATACGAGTGCATTCTGGCCATGTTATCCATCAAAGTTATCTCCATACACTCATTACCTCGCAGTAATTGCCACTGAACTTCGTCGAGGCATGCACGTTCTCAACATAGTTAACTAATGGACGGAACACCCGCTAACAAGGAGGCTTAGGGCTCCACCACTGCGAGGTACAACTTATTTAATTGAAATGACGTGCACGTCCGGCGCTGAGTCTCACAGCTTCGTATCCAATACCATGTTCTGTGCTGGCAGGCAGGATCGCTCGACAGACTGTTGCAAGCTCACGGAATTTAATATCATTTGTACCAGGCTATCGCTTCGGAACCGAGTGAAAGCGCATTCAAATCTTGGCGGAGCTCGACAAAAGTTCGTCTAAGAACCAATACTGCGCGACAACTTACGGGGAACTCTCTTGAATTACTTGCTTTTTTTGAGAGTCGCGGCTGTTAGTGACTGTAATGACGACAGCTAATGCAGGGAATTGCGTCCTCGGCTGTCGCTGGAATGAAACCGAAATGGAGCGAGAGTGCGGAGATCGACACAAGGGTGAGTGTAGTTTCGTGAGGGCTGCAGTGAAATGGGTCTGAGGGCAGCAATTAGAAGTGCTTAGGGGCAGCAATTAAAAGAATTTAAGGAGAAATTGAATGGGTCTTAGAGCTGAAATTTAATGGGTCTGAACCCAGAAATTCAATGGGTCTGAGCCCAGAAATTCGATGGTTTTGACGGAAGAAATTCAATGGGCCTGAGGGCAACAATTTAATGGGTTTAACGGAAGAAATTGTATGGGTTTATGAACGGCAATTCAATGGGCTTAACGAGAGAAATGAAATGGGCCTGACAGCAATGCGACGGGCCTGAGGGCAGCATTGCGACGGGCCTGAGGGCAGCAAGGTGACGGGCCTGAGGGCAGCAATGTGACGGGCCTGAGGGCAGCANGGGCGGCAATGCGACGGGCCTGAGGGCGGCAATGCGACGGGCCTGAGGACAGTAGAAACGCCGACGCCGTGTACCGTGCAGTGACTGCCAAACTATCCACATCGGAGAAACAGGAAAAAAATAGGGAAACGAATACAAGAGTTTAAAACGAACCATAATCAGACAGAACAATTTGTAACAAATTTTCCAACATTTGGATGTGACCGGCCTTGCAACGCGGTGGGAGCACAGGGCTGTTCTGGACCGTCAAAGCAACACAAGGGCCCGGAAGTGTTTAGAATCATTCTACACGAAGGCACGGGGGAAAGTGCCTCCAACCGGTTTTTGGTTGTTCCCGCCCCAATATTTCCCAAAAGTGAGACAAATTCTAAATTAGTGTGTGCGTTTGAACTGTGTGTTTGTGTGTGTTTGAAGTGTGTGCACACATTCAGGTCACCTGTCACTAGGAATACACGGCACACATTCAGGTCACCTGTCACTAGGAATACACGTCACACATTCAGGTCCCCTGTCACTAGGAATACACGGCACACATTCAGGTCACCTGTCACTGGGAATACACGGCACACATTCAGGTCACAAGGCACCACACAATCCGTCCACATGATACGCCTACATCAGGTGACAGTGTGTTCTACATTAGAGGCTGCGTTACCGAATGGAAATTGGCATTTATGGTTCTTGCAAGTCAATATTGCACAGTTTGTGGTTCTGCGAAACTCTCTGAGGTTCTCGGTACCCATTAGCCACGGTGGATGTGGGTTAGAGCTTCCCGGAAAAGAAGTTACCGAGGTAATTTTTCATTGTAGTTCTTCAGAGAATTGTCATTGAAAGGAATCATCGATTCCGTTTAAAAATCATGACTATTCGTGGTTAGAACTCAGCATCTGAGGCATGCTTCTCTACAGTATGATTTTATCGTCTAGAACTGATAGGAAAAAAGGAGATCGTACTTACAAGACTTGAATATAAATTCCATGTACAGTCAGCTATTTACTTATTGAACAAAAGTAATTCACAGTTCAGAAGCGTTGATGTAACTTCAATAGAAAATTCCCATTCATAGCTTTTGAAATTTAGTTTTGAGTGTGCACTTGGCCTTAAATCTTATATTATTTTTAAAATTAAATTAGAAAATGAATGACTTATGTAGGAAAACCAATGAATTATTAAGCTCCATTTACAATATTTGCAAAATTTTCCCAACAGTGATATTAATCTAGTAAATGTTTTTTCAGCTTTAACGAAGTTTGCACCTCGTATTAATTTTCAGTTGTAATTTCAATTTTCACAGCCCTAGATTTCAAGGGTTCATTTCAAGTTGACGAGTTTTGATGACAAAAAAATTCAAGACTCTTACTTAAAACCGACCACGCTTCGTATGAGAGAAAACTCGCCATAAATTTGAAAACAAATTTCCTTTCCATAGAACCATCCTTCCGTGTGTTCGGTCGTACCCGACCTCGTGATTCAAATCTACAAAACTCGTCACGCAGGATTGGACGCCGTAACGCCACTCTGGGCCAAATTTAATTCGATAAACAAATTTTTTTTCCGTCGTACTGAAGAGAATGCTGACTTGACGACAGGCTGCGGCGAATCTTCTGCGTGTCCGTGTAAATTAAAAACGCGTTCGAATTTGTTAGAGCTCCTCGTTTAGTTGACGCATCTCAAAACGGCGACTTTCCTAGTAGTAAAATGACTAGAAAATCCTGCAGGGAAAGGTTAAAGTCCGCACAGCCGTGCCCTGCCAGGGAAGGAATGCTGTGGACACTCGGGAAGTCACACTTGGCACTCAGTATCGGCTGCCATGCACTTCCTGTACTCCAAAGTGCACGATGCAACATGTATACCTGCCCTGAAACTCGCGCAACGCACACAAACGCACACACATAACACACATGTTTTAGCGGGCATAGCTGTGCTATCGCTGGGACCAGCTGCTAAATATGTTGCTCGTTATAAATCTGGTATTGGCGGCTGTTGAACGGCACGAATATGAACAATAATAATGATGGTAACGAAAATAATACCCAACAGCCATATTCTAGACACGTGCCAGTTTCAGGCGCACTGGTACTGCGTTCAGCTCCCAACTGGAAAGTCAAGTTTCGATTCCCGGCTTAGCAAACTGATTTTTACGGAATCGCGGAGTGCTTCGCTTGGAAACAGAAGCTTAAATCTCACATCCCTCACATCCATCACGCGTCAGTGGTGATGAGGCATTGACAACCCAGCAATGTACTGTTTGTCAACTGAGTTAGACGCGATAAAATATCTCTCTTTTTTCCTGACGCACAAAAGGGCGTAAAAAACGTCGAGTGTCGGCACTTAAATCACGTGTTAAATATAACGCACCTTCGCGCGTTGAAAAGTCGCTCAAATTTTAAAGAGTTTCGGTGGAAAATTTCATGTAAGCTATAAGGTGCACCAAATTTTTTTCTAAATGTGAGTTAATCCCTGCGTTATGGAAGTACCAATGGAAGTTGTGAATTATAGAAAACTACGTTCTCTGGAGCAGCTCATAAAAGTTAAGACAGATTATAAACTTAGGGTTACAGGGACAGAGTTTAAGGCTTTGTGGAGATGACCAGGGGTAAACTATGGTTCCTAAAGAAAGAGTAAATATACATTAAGAATGCTGGCACAGTATTAAGAAAAAAATTATCTGAACATGGAGCGTACAGGAGTGTATACAAGCCCAAAGTACTGTACTGGTGTACAATGGTAGCACAGCACAGTGCTACAGTACTGTGGTGTACAATACTGTGGTGGTGTACAATGGTAGCACAGCACAGTGCTGCAGTACAGTGGCGATGTACAACGGTGGCACACGGGGAATGCAAATGTCGTCTCCGTCTCTATCATATCTTTGGGGCAAAATAGGCTTTTTAGGCTATAGAATGTCATTTTTGGGCATGTAGCACATTGAGATACCATTTAGAAAGGCGCTGACGATTGTATTTAAATGCAGAGGGTACAAAGAAATGTATTCACTGTCTGTTAATGAATAATTTAGAAAGAAAAACACACTTACTAATCCCATGCGGTTGTAGCGCCACTATTAAATGATGAGCGCGGTAAATGATAAGCCATCTGCTAGTATGCTGGTGTCTTTTGCTTTCGAAATTATTGAATTTAAGAGACATAATCCACGTAATCCTTTTTCCACTCGAAAAACAAGTTCCATTCACCTCGCGTTAAAACGTAGAGCTTTGTAGTACTTTTTACGAGTTGCTGCCTCGCTTGTGAAGTCCCCGTTTGAGTCTGTGTTGTGTTTGGCGCTCGTACTCGACTGGAGCTGCTCAAACAGACCTGTTAGCTGGCCGTGTTTGCGAGCACCTCAGGTCGCGCGCCAGAGCAGGGCTGACTTGACTCTGCTAGCGGGAATCTCGCAGTTTAGACTCGGAATTTACGCCCTTCAATTTATGGTACATGAAAAAGTTTCCTTTCTAGGCTTGCGGAATATCCTTCTGTGAGTAATCTACCACGGAAAATGCCGTTCAATTGATATTATAATTAGATACACGTTCATTAAATTACTGGGTTCGTTCGTCCATCCATCGAGTCCTTTAAAATGTCTTAACTTTTCATTTCAAAACTGTTCAGCTGCTCAGCCTATTTGAGTACATTTTCTTTTTCTTTGAAAAATGTTGCTTTTTTCATCCATTTTTTGAAGTTTGTGCGCGATTCCAAAAATAACTTAATTAGGAAATTTTTTGCTATTGACTACTAGGAAACTTGGAAATCCCTCAAGAAAAACGCAACGGAAAAAGATGAGCACGAAAACAAGAATACCAGAGCCATTTAGCAAAACTCTGTAAAAAAATGTCTGCGCATAATTCGAGCTGACATTTCACAAGTTTTTACTGCCTGTTGAGATAAACCAGACGTAACAGTGCTCGAAGAAGCAAGATTTGCGACTGTTTCGAATTCAAAATATTACAAAGTCCGAGAGATGTGAAACGTGCAACTCTAAATAAAACACGTGTAAGGATGCGTACCATGCGTAAACACGTATAAACACATTTAAACGCGTGTAAACACATGCAAGCTCGTCTAAACACATGCAAGCACGTGTAAGCCAAGGGTTAGCACGTGTAAGCCAAGGGTTAGCCCATGTAAACCAAGGGTTAGCACTTAGCACGGGCTAACCAGCGTCGTGTGTAGTGAGATGTGCCGCTGACGTCATGAGACACAGCGTCGTGTGTAGGGAGGCATCGTGCTTTGGTGACGTTAAAGTACAAAGATAAGTTACGTGTACCAAGGAACATTGTGGATATGCATATATACATCACTCTTATTATTATCATTCGTGTTGATATACGTACATACATACTTCAGCTGTTAGTGGTTCGGGTACAAAAATGTGCAATATACGCTTGTGCGTGGAAGATGCACGTCGTACACATCTGCATTATAGACGCAAGACCCCAATTCATTTGTCTTTTGATTGACAGCTCGATTGATCGGCCAAAAGTCGTTCGCTGGTCACACAGCTGAGGAAGAACTTCTCTCAACCAAGGGACGAAAATTTGCAAAATAAACCAATGTCCTGTATAAAGGAAAACGGTAAATTAACGTGCGTGTCATTGGCAGATCAACATGTCCGTGCTTTTCTACCTGATCTTTCAAAAAATTCAAAATTAGGCGTATCACACATTATGTAAGCCGTTTAAGAAACTCGCTCGCTGCCATCCATTCATTAAGACAAAATCATTCGTTTGCGACACTATTGTGCCGGGGCATTGGCGCATCTGCAGCTCCAAAACCTCCCCCCCCATTATTTGGTCCACAGTGGTCTCGTATTATCGCCCCTTCGGTCCAGCGAGACGAGGCGGCGGCTTAGAGGCGCGATTTCAGGGGCCGTAAAAATTGAGGTCCTTGGAAATACAAATTGAGGTCCCTGGAAATATGAATTGAAGTCCTCGGAAATACAAATGAAGGTCCTTGATAATACAAATTGAGGTCTTTGATAATACAAGTTGAGGTCCTTGAAAATACAAATTGAGGTCCCTGGAAATACAAATGGAGATCCTTGGAAATACAAATTGAGGTCCTTGGAAATACAAATTGAGGTCCCTGGAAATACAAATTGAGGTCCCTGGAAATATGAATTGAAGTCCTCGGAAATACAAATTGAGGTCCTTGGAAATACAAATTGAGGTCCTTGGAAATACCGATGAGGGTTCCTGGGAATACAAATTGAGGTCCTCGGAAATACAAATTAAAGCCTGCTTGGAAATACAGTTTGAAGTCTTTGGAAATACGAATTGAGGACCCAGGAATTGCCCATTGAGGTCCCTGGAAATACACAGTGAGGTCTCTGGAAATACACAGTGAGGTCCCTGGAAATACACAGTGAGGTCCCTGGAAATACACAGTGAGGTCCCTGGAAATACACATTGAGGTCTCGGAAATAGACAGTGAGGTCCTGGAAAGAATTGAAGGCTAGCGGTTTTGAGGAGGCGCGAGACTAGCGCTCGCTGGCACCTTTCTCGAGACTTCAAAGGAAAGGGCGGAGGATGGCTGTTCTGTGATCGAACTCTTGCTTTGTTGTCCTAAATTAAAGCAGTCGACGGTGAATAGAAGAGGCTGTGCCGTGGATGAGACAACCCGCTCCTCCTCCTGTGTGAGTGCGAGCAAGCTCGTTGTATGGCCTCAAACACGGGTACGTTTACGCGTGAATATTTTTGCTGTAATCTACTGAGCACAGAGGGGTATCTGGCTCGGTGACGGTGAGTTACGGGTAATGTTGGTCCATGTCTTCAGCATGAGGTGGCAAATTTGTATCTTATAATTTAGAACGTAAAGAGAGACTTCATAACTGGTTGATGCAAGTGTATTTGCAACAACCACAGTGTTACACTCGGGAGTGGAAAATCAAACAATACCCTAAAATACAGCAATAAAATTAAAACCTGACGAAAGACCTGTAACTTAGAGCGCGATCGCTGAAATTGTGGACCTGTTTCTTTATTTAGTCGTGGAAAGCGAAGCGTTCGAATGCCGAACATCTTCGAGATGTTTTCCCGGAGAGCGCTCATTGGCTGCCTAACTTTTCGAAGTCCTCTGTCACGTAGCGTAGAGCGTTCGAGACTAACTGTTTTTCAAGAAGTTTTTACTCTGACGTTAAGTTTTGCGGAGGAGCTGGAGGGGCGAAAATGAAATCAAGTGACTGGCTCACTGTCAGCGCGGAGGGAAGAGATGTATCGTTCGCATTGCGACTTCCACATTTTAATTTTAAGGCTGTAACTTTACTGAATGAAAACACGAAGGTTATATGTTTTGCATGTAACTGATGACGGAATGAACGATTTTTCTTTCTTTCTTTCTTGAATGAGTTCGCCGGCGCCACATTACAACGCTGCTCGCTCAGTGGCGGAAAATTACATTTTTGACATAGTTTTATTTAAATTTGTTCATCATTTTGTGGACTCGATGGAGTGACGTAAAATCTCAACGGGACCGGGAGCAGCCAGAGAGCGTGTCAAAAGGTTGATGTCCACGGTAACATTTAAATAAAAGCTTTGGAAGAACGGGCATATTTTTCGGTGCATTCGATTTAGATTACATGGGAAGATGAGCACTAAACTGCAACAATTCTCACCGCTTCTAGAAGAAAGGCTCCAGAAGAAATAACATTCTATTCAAGGGAATTCTGGTTAAGTTATACAGGAAGACGAACAATGATTCTCACAGTTTCTGAAAAAAAATCTAGGAGGAAGGTTTTTTCTTCTACCTTCCAATTCAGTTGAAATTGCAAAAGAAGATAAGCACAAACCACGAAAAATTCTCACTACACCTGTATTTCAATTCTCACAACACAAATAAGGAAAAACCGCACAATTTAAATTTACTGCACTGATTACAAGTCAAACAGTGCGTGAACACCGCGAAGTTCTTGCGGACAATAAATTTGTTCATCACCGGGATGTTTTAGACGCGATTTTTTTAACATTTCTACCTCTTACTGCTTACATTTGGATTATTATTCAAAATATAAATGGATTCTACATAGTACCCGCATGTCTAAGTGCTGCCAAGACTTACAGTTGCAGATACTAGAATTCATTTATATATGTAGCACGTTTATATTTGGATCCATTTATACCATATATTTATGAGTTACTAAATATAATGCGTGAAACATCCATGAGCTATTTATGAAAAATCCTTCTATTTTTCCTAATTAACTCAAAAGCAATCTTAACACTTTAAGTGCGATTCTCCACACAGGTAAAATTTC
>VOMN01001181.1:0-10981 GCA_014899125.1 Orchestia grillus
TGCGTCTAATGCGGGGGTGCGTCTAATGCGGAGGTGCAGCTAAAGTGGGGGTGCGTCTAATGCGGGGGTGAGGCTAATGCGGGAGGGCGTCTAATGCTGTGGCGAGCGCTGTTTCCCTGTAAGCGTTATAACGAAATAGAAATTATGAATCAGAAGAACATGGTACAATTTAAATGCAAGGCTTGATGTGGAACAATTCGATGCTGCAGTAAAAATATTCAAATTTGTTCTACCGGGAGTGCCGAACATGAAGGGTTCTAGAAGTCTAAATTCACAAGCCCATCCGTCCAGCGACGTAACATTAAGCTCTTGAACATGTTTTGCTTCCACCTGAGGTCATCTTCTAAGGTCTGAAGTTTCTACGCTGGTGCAATAATTAGCGGCCACAAAGTTTGAACTTTAATTATGACCCTGAGTTCGTGGCTCCAGTTTACTCGAGCTGGGAATAAACAGAAGTTCCCACTCCAAACCCGCTTTGCTTGGGCGGCTCCAGTGAACTTTTTGGCCATGAAATTTAATGAGATTATTCTTTTTTTAATTTTATATGTCACGATATTGCAGAATTCGGCAATGAGGAAAATATCGCTCTTTTCAGAATCGATGTTAGTATCACTTCGTTTAATATGCTGAGATGCTGTTCAAATTTTTCTTTATTTTTCAGGAGAGTAATGATTTTTTACTGTGAAATCCCAAGCCATGAACATTTCCGGCTTTTTAATGTCACCACGATCAGGATCAACATACATTCGTACTAAATTTTGTGCTTTTCGAACTGAAATTACTATTTTCTTTGCATCCATAATAGTGAACTTTCCTCGAAACTCTTCGCGACACTAGGCAAAACATGACAAATGTACAGTTGCTGCGTTTTACTTCTGGTAAAGTTTACACCAGAACGCATATTTGACACGCTTGTGGAGTATGAAGTTGCTGTGACTCTAAACTAACAATCTGATTATAAATTTTTATCGCTAGCTTTAGTTTTGATTGCCTGCAAAGCTGCTCAAAGAGCACAAGCGAGTGTGAGCACAANCGTCTACGTGTGTGACAGATGTGTAATTAAATCTCGTTAGCCTCCTAAGTGAAAAGCTGTGACATGTACACACATAGTTATCATGGCATGCCAGCAAACGTTTGAGAATCATTTGAATTCTCTGGACGCGGCCCATAGCATTTCCATTTTCATCAGGAGGTTTGTTTTCTCGATTAATGAAGGCAGCCCTGACCGCGGCGCCGAAATGCTGTAATTCTTATCACGATTTCATGAAGCGCAATTCAAACAAAATTCAATGGGGAAAAGTGATCAAAACCTCAGAAGGGAAAAAGCAATTATAGCTCGGTTGTTGAAGATAAGTCGAAAGCTTCGTAGCGAGCAGTCAAGATGTAATTAAGAGCTCAACGATCAAATGTAATCGAAATCTCAGCAGTCAAAATGTAATCAAAGGCTCACCAATCAATAGCGATCAAAATCTCAGCAATCAATAGCGATCAAAATCTCAGCAATCAAAATGTCATCAATTGCTCAGCAATCAGAATGTTATCAAAAGCTCAGTAATCAAAATGTGACCAAAAGCTCAGTAATCAAAATGTGATCAAAGGCTCAGCAATCAAAATATGATCAAAAGCTCTGTAGCTAATACGAGATCGAAATCTCAGTAGTCACACGGTGATCAAAGCGTTCAGTGTTGGAAATATAATAAAACGCTCAGTGTTGTAAATGTAATAAAACCCTCATTGTTGGAAATGAAATAAAACGCTCAGTGTTGTAAATGTAATAAGACGCTCAGTGTTGTAAATGTAATAAAATCCTCATTGTTGGAAATGTAATAAAACGCTCAGTGTTGTAAATGTAATAAAATGCTCAGTGTTGGAAATGTAATAAAACGCTCAGTGTTGTAAATATAATAAAACGCTCAGTGTTGTAAATGTAACAAAACGCTCAGTGTTGGAAAATTAGTCAAGAGGCCTCGTTTCGAAAACGTACTGTGAAGCACTTCAAAGGAATGTAGTGATAGCCCTGTAATAAGCAATAAAGTTATTCTATGGCAGCTAGACATCAGCTGGTACAGGAGAGTCTTGTTTCCATAAAATGGACGTTTGTAAGAATATTAACTATGCAAGTACTGCGCTTGAGTTCAGCTTATGTATATACTTCATGTGTCATTCCTCTTTGTATCGAAATATTTTCCCACAAATAATACAGGGATTTAAAAATATGACAGGCCTTGAACTCATGCGTATTTTCATTTAGGGAATACATAATCAACAAATATTTTCATCTTAAGTGTAATTGAACCCTTTAGTACATGTACATAAGAGAGTAAATAAGCCTACTCTCGATACTTCCCATTTTCTCCTTAATTTGCAATCGAAATTCGTGGAATGCCCATGCATCTCTTGAACCAGCGTGTGCTGCAAACACCTCCTCCTTGAGGTGATCCAGAGGCTCTTGCTTTCGTGCCATGACAAACTGGAGCTTTATATCATCATTAGGCGAGTCTGGGAGCGCCGGCTGCGTGTAACCAACTTCCTCTGCATCCATCACACGACTGCCGTGTCGGTGACAGATTTTCAAAGCTGCCGGGCTCAGCAACTGAGATGGACTGCTCTGTTTGCGGAGTGCCCAGTAATCTCAGTCTAGACTTCACTAACACGGTGATTGTGACGAAGTTCCGGCAGGGCTTGTAAGAGGAGAGNGTGAGTGAGGTGCCCAGTAATCTGAGTCGGAGCTTCACTAGTGTAGTGATTGTGACGAAGTTTCGGGAGGGTTTGGAAGAGGATAGGATGTAAAAGGGAAGGGTGGGGAAATGTTAGCGTAGTACTTAGTTATATCATTCTTGACTTCACTAACGTGGTGATAGTAAACGAAGTTTTGAAAGGAGAATGTAGCGTAGGTATGAGGGGGTGAAAGGTGTTCACGAGGTGTTCAGCAGCTCTGCCTTGACATCACAGGCTCTATCCTCTGGCGAAGTTTATGGAGAGGTGGAAGTGGGAAGAATTTGATGATGAAGTGGTGGAATGGAAGAAAGTTCAAAGAAAATGTATTTGAGCAAGTTTGCTTTAAGACGCATGTATTGAAAAATTAGTAAATTATCGTGTCAATTTTAGTGATATTGACATGATTCGTTGGTTGTAAATTACCATCATTAGTTATTTTTTTACTCCGATCAGTTTGAGCAAAATTTTTGGGATGTGTATCCAGAAATGTAGATGATTTTATTCATGGTTATTATACTGGGTAGTACTGGAAAATGTATGTTGACATTTTTTTTAATTTTTACCACGGAGAATGATACTATACACTGTGCTACGAACACGTGCTATGGAAAGCATGACTGGATTTTCATCATCTACGGTGATATTCACAGGATCAATGTCAAAATAGATAATCACAGCTGAATACCCAGTACAAAAATAACCGTCATTATGGTGACAACAACATCCCTGGTGGTATGTATGTCCAGATCCCTCGAGTCGTATAAATGTCGTATAAATCACTTCAAATCACTGGAATAGCCAGACCGCACGTGGAGACACAAGCAAGCGAAGGCGGGGGTCTCATCACAAAACAAACGCTACTCCCAGAAATTACTGACCAGACTCTCGGAATTGAGAAGAATGAGGCACGGTGAGGGCAGCATTCAGGTTTCCCTTTGACGAAATATTAGCAAATGATAGGAAACGAAAATGAGCCTCAGAATGATGGACGAGGAATAAGGAGGGGCCACGGACTGTAGAGGGGATCGATGGGACGAATGGGGAGGAGTGGGCCGTATGGGGAAGAGAGGGGAGGCCTATCATGGAGAAGAGAGGGGGAGGAAACGTGGGGAAGTTTGTGGAAGTCAGATAAGGAGTATGCAGTTCGAGAGAGTGAGTGGAAGGGAGGCATTCGAAAGAGGAAATGGTAACGAAAAAGTTCAAAATCGAGGTATCGAGATTGATGGGTGAAGGTGAGGAAGAGTTGGGTAGCAATCAAGGTGAGGATAACATGACTGGAAAATAGGGTTAGTGGTTTGCAAAAAGGTGGTTAGACGCTGAAAATAATTAGGTGGAAGTGGCATGAAGGAAAATGGACTTGTAAAAATTCATAAAAACTGAGTAAACCACATAGGTGGAGTTAGGAAAACGGAGGTACGGTTGTGGGGAGGCGCGTCGGGATAATTCAACAGCTCTCAGGACAATCAGAGACGGAAACGAGCCACAAAATCAATATTGTTTCCCAAGGGTCGAAGTAACCAAATCAATAACATGTTTTCAGGCTGACAACTTTCAGGCTCTTCCTACGCAAGGACGAGTTAATTCGCTTTCACCTGGCTATAATTTTTCAACTTGGTACGGGTAAATTCATCATAGGTTCAATTTTAAAAAATCACACTTTATTCGTCTTTTTCCTCTGTGTGCAAATCGAGCACTCCCGAATGTACTCATTCACCTCGAGCAAACAGGGTCGTATCCAGACGTGTGTTTTAGCTAGAAACTCACAACATTGACTATTGAAAATTGTTAAAATGACCCCAACTTATGCTAAGAAACGATGCGAGCGTTGAACTGTCTCTAGCACTTACCTCCGTCAGAGGGGCGTTGGTGGGGCGCGGGAAGGAAGCTGTCTCATCAGGGTACAATTTTGGATCAGGCTGATGCGTTATTATAACTTTAATTAAATTTACAGAATCAAAAAAGAAGAGTTCATAGAGTGAAAATTTTTTACATGCGTTAACGATGTGCAGTAATCATCGCTCTTGAATAATTTCTTCAATAGGTGTCAGAAGCACAAATGGAGTCAGAAATTTCGTGCCCCCTTTCCAAGGCATGTAACCTTGTGTCGTACCTTGTACCGCACCTTGTACCGCACCTTGTACCGCACCTTGTACCGTACCTTATATCGTACCTGGTATCGCACCTTGTATCGTACCTTGTACCGCACCTTGTACCGCACCTTGTACCGTACCTTATATCGTACCTGGTATCGCACCTTGTATCGTACCATGTACCACACCTTGTACCGTACCTTATATCGTTCCTGGTATCGCACCTTGTATCGTACCTTGTACCGCACCTTGTACCGCACCTTGTACCACACCTTGTACCGCACCTTATATCGTTCCTGGTATCGCACCTTGTATCGTACCTTGCATCCCCCCCCCCTTCCCGCACCGTGCCGAGGAGCACCACCCTGCATCAAAGGACTGCCTGTATCACGGAGCTTCATATTTCGCGATTACTTCATGCGAAAAATTTAGACAGTTTCTGAATCTTACAAAAACGGTTTTCTATCGAAAATAATGCAAATTTAATCAGTTCCTTCACGTTCCATTAAGCAATTTATCAAAAGCGAAATCGTACGTGGGAAATTCAGGCAACATTAAACTCGAATTTCATGCACACTATTCAGTCACGTTGCGTCCAAATTTACGGGCGGCATTAAACGGTTTGTTTATTATTGAGCACCCGTAAGGTTAGTTTACACTCTTGCTTTCGTCATCAAAGTTACGAGCCCAGTTCTTGACCTCAACAAAGTTACGAGTAAAGTTCTTGCCCTTATCAAAGTTACGAGTAAAGTTCTTGCCCTTATCAAAGTTACGAGCACAGTTCTTGCCCTCATCAAAGTTACAACCACAGTTCTTCCCTTATCAAAGTTAATTTGCATGCATTGTATTTACCTTCATTATCCACTGTGTCGTCACTAACTCGTCACTATGGAGCCACTAAGACAACACCGTGTCATCACTAACCCGTCACTAAGAAGCCACTAAAACAACACCGTGTCATCACTAAGAAACCACTATGCCATCACTATGTCGTCACTAACCCGTCACTATGGAGCCACTAAGCCACTACCGGTAACGCTGCAGTCCCCCAAAGGCTTATCAGCAGCAGAATCCAATCAAGCAAATTGTCGGCGTTGATCACCTGCACAAACATGGCAGCTTTCCAGACCACATTCCAGGACGCGGCTGTAGCAGAGGGTGTTTGGAATGCCAAGAATATTCCAAGTGCTGAGGAGGCAAAACAGAACTCAGCGTTCTCAGGCCCAAGAACCGCTGATGAATAATGGAACATTCCAAAACGCAGGTGACACTCCTTGCATTTAGAATGCCCATCACATTGGGGAGTGCCAGTCACTGCGTCAGAGCCGAGATGACTTTCGCAGGGCTCAAAAAAACAAAAGCACGCGACTTGGTGGGCGATTGCGAAGCCCATGTTCGGGTGTAGACGAGGTTCAGTTCTCAGCTTCATTTCTGGTGAGTGTCGATTTAAGAAATTTGGCTCGTGGCTCAAGTGTCGTTACGCACTTTTTAACCGTGATACTGCAACACGCAGTCGAGAAATGTGCGCGGGTATGAAGTTTACCTTACTGCACGTACACGATGCACACACGAGTCAGAGAGTCAGATGTACATGATACCTACATACACGATCTCTACGTACACAATGCCTGTTGAACACAATAAACACGGTACTCACAATGTAGTCATGTAAATCCTAATTAGAAGTTCCATCGAGACTCTCTTGTTTTAATTCTAAGGCTATAATTTTACTAATTGAAAAACCGAACGTTCTATATTTTGCATGTGACTGATTTTGGAATAAACGATTTTTCTTTCCTCGTTTCTTTCTTTCTTTATTTCTTTCTTTCATATGCACAACCGACACAACTCGACACCTACATGCACAACTGTTTTCAAATATTCAAATCTGTTTCCACTTTATGGATGTACATTTTGAATGCAGTTGGCACGATGAATTATGTCTGATAAGTTGACAGTTACGTCAGCTCTATGAATGGTAATGTTTTGCAGACTTTGACGTGAAAAATAAAAAGATTTGTTCAAAAGAAATGCCTGAGACAAAAACTTTCGCCTTTGTTCGACACAATGGTCGCAAAGCTGCATCAAAATCGCATCACGAAATATCACCCACGGGAAGTGTCTGTGTTGACGTTTGAACATTTTTCAGACTTCGCCCAATTAGGAATAGCTGCACTTCATCAAAACTAATTTTAGGTAGCCGTATCTGGAACTGGGGCCAAACCCTAACTCAATTTTTGACTACGCTAATTTAATTTAGGGTAAATTCTTTGCCAAGTCGAGGGAAAGTGAACGCATGGCGCGTTATTTTCCACACTCACCTGAAGTGTGAACACTTCTGCATCATCTCAGGGCGAGTGCTGGTTGGTAGCCCGAAGCTCCAGTTGCAGGTAAATAAAATTGAATTATTTTGTTCTCGGTACCAGCGCTCAACATCTTGCATGGTCATCACAGTAGTGTTGTCCCATCTGATAACTTCTAGAATCTGGAGATGCAAATTTAAAAGTTTGTCTGTACAGTTTATAGCGTAAGGGTAGCTTGATTAAAGGATTTGCATAAAATTAGTCAGTATTCTAATGAACGTAAACGAAAAAATCAACGTGAATCAAGTATGTGGGAGAACAATCAAGACGTGGAATTTAAATCTACGGACATTAAAACTAATATTTAACTATCTTTTCTACATCGTGTTTCGGAGGAACTGCTCGAAACCTTGCAACATAATTCAAATATCTATGCTGAAAAAGTTGAGCGATGGCCATTTGAACGAATACGGGGTTAGTTGTTATTTTTATTGATGTATTAACTTTATTCCTAAAAACTTGCATTCGCTTTCAACAATTTTTGAGTCGCTTGACCTATACATGCGTACATTCTAGAGGCGACGCTAACTTTCAATTTGTTATTGAAATATCTGATAGATTTACCATATATTTACCAGATTTTTAGCCCATTAGGCTGCTGTTCTCTAATTAGCGACGCCATTACGTCATCACTACGTGATGCTACGTCATCAAGCTAGAGCTTACAGGAACCAAGAGGGTCTCAATCCAAAGATCATTTCATCCAAACTATTGCTAATACTTAGGGATATTTAGAAGCAGTTTGAACATCCGTCCCGGACCACGCTGGTGTGCCGCCGTGAGGCATACCGTGTTCAGTCTTCCTTTCCCAAGTGATACACTCCGCCAGAGGTATCGAACTCGGCATCTCCTGACTCGGACTCAAGCACGCTATCACTCGCGCTACGGAGCCACTTCAATAATGAGGTGAGAAATTTGTATCCTAGAAAACTTTCTTCATACATAATTACAAATTTACACTGATACATTACAGAATGAATATAAATATACATATGATTCATGCTTCCAGTATATACAAATAGACATTAATGTTATACATCCGTACACACACATAGTACATTAATACACAATGAATACTAACGCATACCTAAGTACTTGCTGCATACATTCACAATTCATAGGTACTCGATGCTTACGTACACAATATATACACAAGTTAAACACACATGATAACTATATGCACTATATCTACATAAACAATATCCCCATGTAAACTTTACACAACCGATATAACTTGACACCTACATGCACAACCGACACAACTCGACACCTACATGCACAACCGACACAACTCGACATCTGCCCAGCTCTCTCCGAAACAAAAGAGTGGCTCTGCCTTCCTTTCGACGCTGCAGCCGCGAGTTCGAGTTGTACGACATCGGCAAAGTCAAAAAATTTTGGCCAGGATTTGCATACGCGCTGGAAAGCTTCATGAATATCACGAGGAGGTTCCAAAACAGATCAGAATTTTGCAACGATTCCAAATGGAGTCAAGAAACTTGGGTGCTGCTGCTACGTTTGTCGTTTGCGTTAGACGGAGTGAGGGGGGGGTGGGGTGCTGCTCGTCTAGATGTCCCCCTGAGAAGAGGGCAAACTATCCCTCAGGTTTGCTCCATCGTTTAGAAAACACAAAGATTTTTTCTCGTATTTTGATGCCATTTTTGTTTTTTTATCAAATACATCAGTGGCAATTGATATTAGTTGTATCACGTTCCTTTTCTCAATTTTTGGTTCGAGAAGTTCAGTTATGCGATCTGTGAATACCGATTGGTTCTCAAAATACGGAAATTTAGTATCCGACTCAGCGGCATTTGAAATCAATTTCTCATTTGCGATCTGTAATATTTCAGCGCGAATAAATGAACGCAATCTTCTTATTTTTTCAATTCACGAAAGTATAAATATCTTCATCTTCATGTCTGATAGCCAACAATTGATAAATAGTGATTATTTTATTAAGCTCTAATCTCATATATCCTTCAGAGTTTTAAAATTTACTGAATTATTTACTTCAAATTAATTGAAGTAAAATTTATTAATATACTATACGAATTTAAACAATTCACCGCAGAAATTAAATGTCCTTTTCGTATGTCCCTTGCGTGTCGCCGGGTGTTCCTAAAGTTGACTGCCTGGAGCTCGAGCGCTGCGTGCCTGAATCTTTAGTTTGGATTTATATTAGGCCGTCCAATGAAGCTTAAGGACACCGTGGCCATCTAATTACGGAGCTTAGATGGAGGCTATTACGTAGGAGCTAATAAGCATTTAGAGGGATTGACAGTAACAAAGAGGACCTTCTAGAGAACTGACAAGCCAGAAGTATGGGTGGAAAACGACAAATCGGCCGACTTAGGCTGCTAGGTCCGGTATGGGCAGCCAATTAATAGTGAGCTAACTTAAGTGTAAGGTTAGGGGACCAAATAACTGCCAGCTAACTTAAGTGTAAGGTTAGGGGACCAAATAACTGCCAGCTAACTTAGGTGTTAAGTTAGGGGACCAAATAACTACCAGTTAACTTAGGTGTTAAGTTAGGGGACCAAATAACTACCAGTTAACTTAGGTGTTAAGTTAGGGGACCAAATAACTACCAGTTAACTTAGGTGTTAAGTTAGGGGACCAAATAACTACCAGTTAACTTAGGTGTTAAGTTAGGGGACCAAATAACTACCAGTTAACTTAGGTGTTAAGTTAGGGGACCAAATAACTACCAGTTAACTTAGGTGTTAAGTTAGGGGACCAAATAACTACCAGTTAACTTAGGTGTTAAGTTAGGGGACCAAATAACTACCAGTTAACTTAGGTGTTAAGTTAGGGGACCAAATAACTACCAGCTAACTTAGGTGTAAGGTTAAGAAGCAAATAGCTTCCAGCTGACCTAGGTGTAAGGTTAGGGGACCAAATAACTGCCAGCTAACTTAGGTGTAAGGTTAGGGGACCAAATAACTGCGAGCTAACCTAGGTGCATGATAAAAGGGACCAACCAAGTATGGACTAACTTGGGTGTAAGGTAATAACGCGACGAGCTACTTTGGGTACCAGGAAAAAGCAACCAATCAAGTACGAGTTAATGTTCGACTCTGAAAAAAGAACCAATCAACGATAAGTTTTGCGTTTTTGCTAAGAGATTTTACAATTTTTAGAAAGTTAGAACAAAACTTTACAGTGCTGTGGCGTCCTCAGTGAAGTGAGAAAGGAAACCATGTAATCTGGTAGCACATGAATTTTCGTATACGTATAAGCCCCTGCCAAAAATTACAAACGTTAGAAATAATACAGTCCAGCTTTAATTATTTCATCCAAAACCTGGGTGACCGCGCTTGAAATATTATCGACTGTTTTCGTAATATTCCGCTCGTTCAAGTTCGCCTTCCTTCTAAAGTCTAGTATAAAGTGAGGCCGACTGCTCCGGCTATGTGATTTGAACCCCCTGCAGAATTTATGTCAGTGAAAATAAGAAAATTAATCGAAGAATAGGACACAATGAGTACGAATTGAGAAAAAAAAATCAGTCAGTTGCAGGTGCAGCCGTGACAAATAAGGGCGTAGCTGCAACGGATGCTTTGGGAAAGTTGATGGTAAAGATATTCGTTACCGTATGACCTATTTGAGCGTAAATGATATTGAAAATCACCAGCGTTTGTAACTCTAACAGTTTTATTTAAATGTTTGTATATATAACAAAAGGAATAGCAGAGATCGCGATGGAGCTCGTGGCTGCGAAAATCAACACCTTATCAATCGCTGGGGCCCTCACAGCCCACCCCACAGAGGGCGCCTGCCTGCCGCCCCCAGCCTCCATGCATTGACCCC
>VOMN01001185.1:0-12283 GCA_014899125.1 Orchestia grillus
ATTTTTACGACTTCTCTAGCGCCAATGTTTGGCCTTATAACTCTTCGGATCTGAATACAATAGACTTATGTATGGGGCACAATCGAGAAAGAGATTTGCCAGTCGCCGCGCCAGTGATGCATGCCAGTGGGGATACATTTTTGTTCATATTGCAGAGCCTTTTTATTTTTCTTGAAAAAAAACTCACATTTATTCTGCACACCCCATGCATATATTTTTGCTGGTGTCTATTGAGGAAACTTTTTGCGAGTTCATTAATTAACGCGCTATGCTAGATTAGTCAAACATACGAGAAGTAACGTGTAGTTTTTAATAGAAAAAATTTAAAGACCAATAATTTTTTTCAAGCTTAGTCGACCAACAGGATCAATCGACTATCCTTGAGCACATGAGCGCTACTCGTTAGTGTTCGCTTGAGTAGCGGCAATACTGCCTGGGCAGTGTGTAACACGGTGACGCGTCACTCATCAGGGCTACAGTTGACATTTCAGTAAACGGCAGGGTCACTTTCTCTGCTGAGTGTAATTAATACGAACAATGTGCGAGCGTGCATTAAAGTATATACTGACGGAGATTAGAAGATTTCATCCTTTCGTAGTATTCGGGAATTTTCTAATGAAACTGGTCCTGAACGCATTATATTTCTTTCAATACAACAATACTTTGATGGCATCAATCAAAGATAGGGCCTTCATGTTATAATAAGTTAATAAACTCCATGGTGTGTCATTTATCAGAGAATTCTTTAAAAAGTTAAAAATTTCAATTTTCTATCTGGTAAGCGATATCAAATCTAGATCATAAAGAATCGATATCGAAAAAGAAGAAGAATCGGTATCGGTAAGAATTTTGAGATATGCACATCACTAACGACGACATGCTATTTCAAACAAATTAAATATGGTATTGATATTGAACAAACCGAGTTGAATGCTGCACTCGGAGACAAATCGCCACAACTTAAGAGCACGCAATCAATTGAGTCAATGGCCCGCGGGAAAGCAATTATAGATCGGTCGACATCGTCGTTATTCTGAGCGAATACTTCATTTCCGGACTGATATTGACATGAGAAACTATATTAGAATACTCTTGTGAATGAGTTTAGTCGTAAATCAGTACGCTATTTGAAAATCTAGACGATGATAGAGACTAAAATAACCAAAACAAAAATATATCCACGTAACCCATGTACCGATTAAAAAACATACTATGGCTGACGGTTAGTTTAGCTAACACTTGAGCATTGCAATAGGTTTGTAGCCTTACCAAATATGAAATTGCCACTCCCGGGCGTATCTCCAAAACATGTTAGACAATATTTGTTTTAGGGCTGAAACAAATCATGCTACGAAGGCGGGCTCGACCACACTAATGTCGACGTACCTACTGAGCATGCTGAATTATCTCTTGCCTGGCAAAGCTGTCAGCTCCCGGTTAACTGCAGATGAGTGACAAAGCCTAAGGGACCGTAGGAGGGTGTCCGCTTTTGACAAAATGACAGGAAAATTGGCCAACGCTGCTGTAAATTTTTCACAGTCTGCAGTACGTCAGAACACAGTTGCTTCTGGTCGATCGTTAACAGCATTCGCTCGAACTTCGAAGAGATTCTCCTAACACCCAAATCTTCTACCAAAATGAAATGGAAAAACTAGGTGATGACGCTGATCTCGTCTGCTAGCTCCCCAATTCGACGATTATGCATTACTTCGCCTCATTTCTGGACGCTGAGAGTCACCAAAACTTGATTAACTCTCTGCTGACGTGCAGAAGTCTTCGAAGCGACAGCACGACTCCGTACTCTGTGTGCTGTTCATTGCTTCATCACCGATGGGCTGTTGAATTGCAGCTCCCGTTTTCACTTGGAATTTAACAAGTCTTAAACAAAATTAAATACAGAATCGTTTTTAAAATTCTGATGCCATTTTATCCTAAACAAAAATCTGACGGTGCTCACTTACTTATCGGTGACCTGACACTGACCTATAACATTTGCAGGCAACAAAAAATCATGCGTATTACGACTGCCTACACTTGCACACCACGCCACGCCTCATCAGCTTCATTTATGTGAGCACGACAAATTGTGATTGGATATCTTTTAACATACCTTGCATTATCAATACTTCTGTGCATGGCTCAGAACAAAATGATTAAAGCACACAATGAACAATGCATACTCCAATTAGTGGGTAGAACTATAGCGCAAATACTGTGAGTTTGGAGGCCACAGTAACTGGAGCTTCAAAACCCACAGCATCGGTGTTACACTCTAGCGTGGACAGCGTTTAGTATTCAAGAGAGTAGCAGGAGCCGACAAGAGCGATCCTTCGTTCGCCGCTCGCAAAAACTCGTTCCCTCGGAAACAAGGGCGCGAGCTATGCACTAAAAACGGACGGCTCTTCAACACCGTCAACGGGGAGCTTCTTCTGCAGTGGGGGTCGGTAATTTGCAGAGAAAGTACAAAACTAATTCAAAAGTTAGACCAACACAAAACATAAAGTGCTCTTCACGAACCGAAAAACTTGGGACGACCACCCACAAAAACGTCCGATAAGTTGCCGGTAACGGCGCGTCATGTAGCGTCGAAGTTGGCGCCGACAGCCCAGACGCCCGAGTTTAGGAACATGTTAAACACCTCAAATAAATAACGCTGCAAACATAACTTTTATCCCAACGCTGCTGTAAAATTCGTAAAATAAATTTGCAGTTGGGATAAAAAGCTCGATGAAAAAATAACATTGATAACACGCATTTCGAGTCTTAGATTAGTCAAATTTTGTTACAGATATCGGTTTAAAAGCCAAACAGTGAGACACCTTTATATTTACTCAAGTCCAGAAATTTTGGAGTAGAGGATTAGGGCAGCAGAAATAGATCAAGGCACCGTAGCGCTTCGCCACGCAAGTGTACTCACCACTGAAAACCTTTGTCAGGCGCAGCGCAAAAAACGTCAGTTCAAAATTTCTTACTTAACCCTCTATCGTCTTGTTCCAAATAATGTATCTTCAGTGGAACAGCACGGGGATATTTTTCATGAATAACAGAATTCCCACTTTCAAGAACATGTACCGGACTTCTTCCAAAGCTCACACATGAAATGTCACGATGATTTTACAGTCCTTATAACTAAATCATTAGTCTTTTCCAAAGTTATAGTATGAAGATCAACGAAACATAAGGTCAAGTTCGCAAAATTTAAGTCCGCGTGAGTTGTGATGCACGGGAATATAAGAAGCAGAGAATATATTTTCTACGTAACCAAATTGTAAACAGCATATCTGCTCAAACCTGAAATATGCTTCTAAATTGTTGGTGAATTTAGGATAGAAAACTATTCTCATCTTCGCCAAAAAATTGAAAGCGTCCGCCCTGCAATTTGATTATCTCAAAAACCGATGGCAAATACAGGCAAGGGGCAAAAATATATCCAAACGCTGGAAAATCTAAATGGAGTTGAACTTTGGCGAAAGAAATAATAGAGAATCTTTGAAGGTGCAAGTTAGGCCGCCGAAAAGTTAGAAATCAGGACTCGAAGGCGTGCTTGGGGCGCCACAAGTTAGTAAATATCGACTCCAAAGGATGAGCTTGACTTTGATGTATGGAGATCAGGGGAATGAGACCTCACGGGCCATGCCATCTAAGGGCAACAAGCATTTTCACACAGGGCTCAAAAACACGTGAAGGGCTCCAGTGTTCAACGAAATGGCAGTAGCTACACAACATGTATTGATTTATTTTAAAAAATGTATTTTAGCAACATTCATTACACCCAAATAAAAATATGTGGTTTGTATTTAATTTAGTCAATATCTGAAACGCATTCTTTCGCGTATCTCAAAGCTAGTACAAGACTATAGTGCCTGAGGGAACATCGACTTGCGCCGAACAAAAGGAAATGGACATCAGTTATATAATGAAGCAAGTTTCAATATATTGGATTTTTCTTACGTTAATTATTACACAATATAAAAAATAGAACAAAGAACAGCAAAAGAAATCTAAATGGATAGAAAAAATTATAAGCATCAAAAACGGGTTATATCGACAACGAGGAAAAATATTATTTAATCATGCTAGACTTTTCTATCCACAAACGAACGCAATATTCGAGCGAGACAAGCATAAATTCTTTCGAATAAGAGTAAAAAATTGTTTCACCCTTATATAATTCAAATTTTTCGCACCTTCTTGTTGCACTCACGCGGATGAAACATGCCAGTTTCGTCATCCTGCCCATCTGCGTCAGGTATGATTTCAGACGAGAATAACTGCCAATTTTAGCGGAACTTGCAGCCTACCTTTGTGTGCAGGGCGCAACCACAGCCAACGCGAGACTAGACCGAAATTTCCCAGAGGAGGCTGTTGCTTTGGTTACACGGGGAAGCAATTATGAGCAGTGGCGGAGATTCAACAGAAGTGGCGAGGCTCCAGCTAACGTCAATAATAATTAAGGAACATTCACAGTTTAGTATTCTTAGAAAAGTTCTTAACTTCAACAACCGTAACAAAGAAAATCAGGGCCATGGAACCTTCAAGACGTCCCCTATTCTCTTAGTTATGAAAGACCAAGTTTGAAACATGGCGCGTTTTAACAGCGTAATATAATGAAGATATGCATGCTAGAAAATAAATTCCTGAAATCAAACCATTTAGAATGGCAGACACACTATGGGGGATTCCATTCTCTACCATTGCTGTAATCCTAGTTTGAGATCTCTTTTCTTCATTCCTCAACAGCGCCTAAAACATTCACTTGGCGTTGTAAGAGAGGAAAAGAGAAGACAAAATGCAAGGTAAGCCCATGCAAAACTTCAACCAAAGTGAACTCTTTGTTCAATATCCACCGGCTAAGTGATGACAGAGTAAAGATATATTTATCCTTAAACTGCAAATTTCTACGACTACGCAGTCGATGACAAGAAATTTTCAGCAGGCTTTCATATGAAGAGAGGGATATTACTCGCACGTATATTTTACAAAAGCCAAACCCACAAAATACATTGTGATACACTTCCCATCAGCGTCTCCTAACCTTCACAAATTTTGGGCCCATTTTTTATAATATTTCCTCTATTTGGTAAATGTAGCGCCTCTATGATTTAAACATAATTTGCCAGGTTCAAAGGATATCTATTCTGACACCCAAGATAGTAAGTTGATTTTACGTGCGCTGCTTCTATAGCGACAGAGCATTACAAAGTTAATCTAGGTCAGCGTACAGCGAAGGTGGTCAAGCATAGCAGAAACAATACATGAACTAAGCTTCAATGGGTCGTGAAGATGCGCCACTCAAGACACTAGCAAGTCTACAAGTCTATTCCAGATAATATCGGGCCAGGACGTCGCTCCGCAGCCATCTTTGAGACCACTAGGCTGACTTGAAATGAAGGAATTTATGAATACTCCAGAAAGGGAGCCATTCAGATCGGGCCAGTTTGTCACTAACAATACGCAGCAAATATGTCATCTTCATGCATTAATTTTGTCTGGGTTACGTGCTTCTGTTACTTCTGTAAGAGGATTGGGAATGGACTCGGAATTTTATTTCTTATCTACGAGCCCGTAAGGATGTTTGGTTAGAGAGCTGACCTCAGCACTCCCACAGAGTAGGTATATGCTCCGTCGCTCTCTATACTCGATTCTTAAATTCCATCAGTTGTTTTACAGCCTCGCCCTCAACCCAGTTGGGCGATTGTTTAATCACTTCCGTACTTTGTACTCTATTATAAGTCATATAGATTTTGGCATTTTTACGTACTTTCTATAAAATTTTAAATTTTACGTTTTTCGACCACGAACATTTATTTATTTTAACAAATTACTTCGTTACTCTGTATAAATTTCTCTTTTTCCATATAGGGGTTCTAGATTTTGAAAATAATTCTCGCGAAGAATAGGTCATCGTTTATCTCTCATCTTTCAATACATCACTTGAACATTTATCCATTACAAAATTGTGAAGAAACTAGCTTTGTGTTTTCACGCCACAATTATATTATTCATTTTGAAATAATTCCTGGAGAGCATAGCGACAAAAATAAGGTCATTCAGTAGCAGAGCATTGCTGGCTCAGACAAAATCCCCCAAGAGCAAGTCGAGCGCTCCAAGGTAAAAGAAAGAAAAACGTTTCCTTTTATGTTTTTATGAGACTAAAAAATGGGGTGACTTGTATGGTCTCCAATAGTTTTACAGGAGTTTGTTCGAAGTAATGAAATCCACTCGAGTCGAATGGCAAACGAAATAAAACCTGGACTCGGAAGCGGGGCCGAAAAACAACATTCACTCGAAGAGTAAAAAATCGCCGAGAACATCCCTGTAAAATGGTTATTCTGTGTAAAAAGTTTCAGCTAGAACCAATATCTTAAAGAGCCGTAACAAGAGTTGAATATTAAAATTGATGAAATCAAGAACAGCTCTCTCTCAGAGTACCTCCTTCGAGAAAAATAATATTTTTACTGTGCATGGACCATACAAAGATGAATAAGTCGTGTTATAATGCTGCGAGAGAATGTGCATCTAATAGAAATTTAGGAACGTCTCCGTATAAAATACCCCTACATCAACTTCACAATCTGGCCCCTCGACTGAAATTAATATTAGATATGTGAGTTTAATTGGTTTGTATATTAAAAAAGATTTAAATGTTGCTTCAGAAAGTGTCCGGAAAAACACCGAAGTGGATTATAATTGTACAACCAGCTCTGACTTAATGAGTAAGGCTGGTACTCAAAAAATATCTCCCGAAAATAAGTTAAACGAAAACGTCAATGACTCTCTGACTAGAGACTGGAGAGAACATTAATATGTATAACTCAATCCAAAAATACTATGTTCGTACGAAAATACCATTAAGTATGGACTTTGGAGAACGGGGAATCCATGCACAAGGTGTGTTCCTACACAAGATCCCCTTGCGCGTAGAAATAGCAAGTTAAGAACGAAGAAGAAAAGATAAAGAATCATCAGTGAAAAGAAAGAGGCACAGAAATGGAAAGATAGAAGCCCCGAAGGCCTAGCTAAAGCTGAGGTAACCTAACAATGTCACTCTGGGGATGCTAGTCCCCATTACATACGATAGGCAAATCCAACTAAGCTGACCCCATTGCCTACCCTATGGCCTCTGAGGGCGGATTCCTGTATGAGTAGCGTGAAGCCGCTGTAAACCAGTTTTCATTCGCCATGCTATTTGTACCACGGTGAGTAAACCTAAATTCCTAGTTTTAATGAATGGGAATAAAAAATAATAATATTGAATGAAAATTTTATTTAACCGCTATTTCGGCATCTAGTGCGATCCAAACAGCAAAATTCTGTACAATAGCTTCAGTTTTAGTTCCAGTTCCAATTGGAGTTCTAGTTATTATTATTTTTGAATTTCAAGCACCGCATTATCCTCAGACGATCTTAACCAAGAGGTCTTGTGTTTGGGGTTGTTGAGAAGCTCGGGAATCCTACCTATCGCACCGGGATCGCTGAGTTGTTATAGAACACTGAAGGACAATTCCCTTCAGCGCATATCCTCCTGGGAGGTTCAAAAGTATGTAATGGTATTGACTTTTCATTCTGAACGTGCAGATGTCAGAATAGCCTAAAATTACCTGACAATGTGAATGAAAAAAGTAGTGATGTGGCAGTTTGCATACATCGAATATGCAGTAGAATTTCTCAGAGATAAAAACAATCTCTAGATGTTTACCTTTGAATTCTGCAGAAGCGCTTGTAGGCCTGGATCGAGAGGGTTAGATGGAGAATACCCCAGGAGAGGCACGCAGAAAAACTCCGTACCGAAGTACACATAAAAGAATAATAATAAAAGATGAAGAAGATGACAACCTTTTATGACAATGAATAATTCATGTAGAAAACCCTTAATGGAGCACAAGCAAGGGAGCAAAACTTCTACTCTACTCAGGCCAAATAGACGAACAGGCCCTACCAAGAATTACAGTAACGGGAGTTAGAGAGAGTAAATTCTCTCTACGAGGATCAGCGAAGTCGCCAAAAGCCGATGCGATATCCAAATACGATCGAGTTTAGCTTTTCTGGCGCTTGATAACTGCATAGCATTCAGAATGACAGTTAATTCATAGTAAAGTCAGTCCTCCCTTTTTCATTTGGGTTGGTCTGATCCCAACAAAGCTCGGCACACCCATTGATGCAATCCTGATCGGGGAAATCTAAGGTGAATAAACACGAAAAATTAAGGAAAAAATAGTCAGCTGCCAATTCTAATCGTATTGTAAATTTCATCAAAATGCAAAGGTAAATGAAATTCTGCTAATAAAAGAGTAGAGCTTATATGAGAAGATAATAAATTTTTCATAACGTAAAAATTGCATACTATGGAACGGAAATAATAACAAAACTTCAGATCGCATTGTGAGACTTTTTCGTTGGAAATTTCCTGTCATTTTGAGAACTCATATGTGTAATAAGAAAAATCTAATTGTAAGAGTACATTTGAAAACGAGAAGAGAAACGCGACAGGCGTCTTCAAAACTTGTCTCATCGAGAAAAATGATTTTCTTTCCTGATGTAGAAGGTAAGGTGTGTGCTAGGCCAGCCAGCGTCACCACTGGAGCCTGGCCCAGATTGATACACAGATCGGCTCTAGGAAGAAGAAACGTTATCACATACACAGAAATGATAATTAAAAGTATTTCAAAAGTACGTTAATACTTCACTGTTCGCACACCGAATTCCGCCACTCATTTTAATGACACCTTTGTAGGCTATGTGTTTTTTGAACCAAAATGCAGCCTTTGAATGGAAGTATTGTACTCGTGTTGTTTCTCTAACATCTAATATAGTACTAAAACGCCTTCAAATAAAAATATCCCTAATATAAAGTATCAGGCAACTGGATAACAATTTAGGAAACAAAGGGCTAATATTGAAAGAAAGATGAACTGATGCGTACTCCTCAAACGAAAGAAAATAAATAAATAATACACAAGTTGTTTGCGTGAAAATGAAAGAAGCAATCACTAAAGCAGCCAAGCAATCAAAGCACGGCGTGCAGCAGCGGAAATGAACGAGTGCAACAAACCGTCGGTTGCAACAGAAAATCTTCACAAGCACGTTTTTAAATTCCATCGAGATGAGTTTACACCGTAAATTTACAGAGCATTTTTAAGGGACTTTTGTAGAGAACCAGGAGAGCTTTTGAGGATCCGCAACAGTTAGAGAGCTTCTGTATTGTCCGCGGGAGCTCATAAATTGGGCAACTTCTCAAGTGTTCTTGTGTTACGAGTAAAGCTCGAACAATTGCCGTTGCACGAGTTTAGTCGGACGGCCTCCATTGAAGAAAAGCAAGCAGAAGTGTTCACTCCAACACAGGCATAAAACCTGCTAGCGAGAAGCAGTTTACCACATTGGGTCGGAATCTCAATGCAGGAGTGATTTTTATGTCTTCTCGCAGTGCCACTCGATCCAATGCATATCTATCGGTCTGAGTTAATTTCGCATCACAAAAAAAACTAATATATATACACACCCGTATTTTCGATACCCAAACTTACTATCATCATCAAATTCAAAAACACTCACACCAGTACTTAAATTTGATGCAGCATCGAATACACCATTGAAAATTCCGCTTGCTGCATGCGGTTGTACTGAATTATCCGTGTTTACAATCCCACGATTCCAAATAGTTTTATTTGCCACTGAAATCGCTTCACTAATTACAGACACTCGATTCCCAGACATGTATACAAGCACCTGTTCCGTGGAGACACTGGAATGGTAAAATGTTCAAGCTCTTAAAAGAGTACTAGAGCTCCTTGGCATTGCTATTGCATTCTTGGTAATATGTATTCACGCTTCTACAAAAAGAACGAAAGCATTCAAGCGCAGTGCAACAAAAGTATTCGAGCGAAGTGCGCGCATTTACCAGACGAATAAGATTTTGGAGAAGTTCTCATGCCTTGCCTCCGGAGAAAGGCTAACGCCCTTCAAAAATATGTTCGGCAGATTATACGCCGCCATGAAAGCACATACGTTATTAGAAATATGCTAGAAAATATCTTCGTTCTCTCAGGAAACCCTTCAATCGCAAGGGAAGTATTTCACGCGTTCCCAACACATGAATAGTTATTAAAATCTGCAATTTAAATTCTGCGCCACTTCCGTGTTTTGAAGTTGAACATTCCTTTATCAATTTTCATATCTCTTTACTTATGTTAATAGTACTGAGTTATTTTAATAACTCAGACATGGGAATTTTCTGCAAACGTAAATAAAATAAGTGTTGGCACACAAATCATTACGCAAGAGTGTATGAAGAATATGAAGAAACGGGTTTTGAATTTTTCTGTGGGTATTATCAATTAGACTGAGAACCAAAGTTGATCAGACTCGGAAATTTAATTTTCCACTTCTCTACTTACTCTACTCTGTTATAGATGATTGACGAATGTCACTAACATAGGAATCAGCAGTACGAGAGACATACAAAAACATTAAAATAAACAAAATGTTTCGCGTAACTTCTTGAATGGTAACGTGAACTTGAAGGCTTACAAGGGTGGCAGTAAGCCTCAACTCTACTGGACAGTGAACGCTAATAATTTAAATAAACTTCAAAGTTTACTGAATAACTTCCACTTCATTACAAATTCATATCAGCGATGAACCAAAACTGAATAACCAATCACAGATGAAAAAAATGAGCATTCAACTTTAACCAGAATACTACATAAGACAAATTATTACGAAAAAAAAGGCGCATACACCACTCGCAGAATCGAAGTCAAGGAGTAAAGTCTGGAGTTGAAGACCCATGATACGGACGTCCCGCGGAGCGTTACTGTTATTGTTATTGCTGCTGCTTCTGCTGTTGTTGCTATTGTTGTGATCCTGATGAGTTCAACGATGCTTCAAATTATGAATATGGCTCCAGGGTCCTGCCCCGGGGCTCCATCACAAAGATGATTCATCGCTGACGTGCCGATGTAGGGTGCAAGGTCAAGTGCTACGTACCGTTCCTTGTTCCTTCTAGGCTCAAGCCAATGAGGACAATCTGAATATTTGTCCAGATTTATCTTCAAAGCTGGGCACGCTAAGGGGCGCAATGTATATGGACGGAAGTACGACCAGCGATTTCATGCAATTGCTCGGGAGAGGAGAAATGGCTCAAACCAACCCGATACTCGAGCTACTGAATGGTTTCGAGGTATGGGAATTGGGTGGGCAAAATTGATCGCAATATCGACATCTACATCACACTAACCTATAAATGAAGCCTGAAGCATAAATCGGCTCGTCTCATGGAAAAGACAGCTCGGCTGACCTGGTGTCTACTCTCTAAACCTCGGATTTTTGTAGGTGGTGATTACAAAGACCTATCCCGTACTCTTTGAAAGGACGTATTTTTTACAGATGAAATATTTAACGTATTTTTCCAGTGTATCATAAACGTTTTAGATGATGCCTTGTACAAGTTCCAAGTTATTTAGGTGGTAAACATGGTGAGTAGTCACTAAAACTGTCTAATTTCGCAATTTTTTATGAAAAAAATGAAAAAAATTACGCTTTAGAAATTTCACGAGCCTGAAAGGAAATATTACGCCCATTGCACAGAAGTTGCTTCGTGTGTCGTGAATGTGTGACGTCAAACAACGGGACTCGGAGTCAGCTTCATACCTACGCGGGCCGGCCACACATCACAACACGTACGCTGTATTACCACGAATTACAGTATACCAAACAGACCAATTCGGAGAAATTTCTCACGGGAACTTCAAAGCGCCATTGTTTTTAAAATTATCAAATGGCTATTTACACCATAAAGGTGGATCCCACTCAAATGATATATTCATAGCCAGAACGGATAATTTAACGAACAACCTTGATGCACAAGAGTCGCGTCTCATTGTCCGGTTATCAACTGTAAATAAAATTAGTTGACGGTCACAATTGTTCTGAAAGACTTAGCATTGTGAGAAAAATGCCTAAAATGAATACGCATATTAGTCGTAAAAATCTCAACCAAAGTATTATACAGAACCCTCTGGAAAGAATAATCATTGCTTGTGACCACATCAAATGAAGGAATGCGACAAAACCAATCTCATGCTAAGACCTCCTGTGAAAGTCAGTGATGAGTTAATAATGAACAATGACCGACAAAATAACTCAGGATTCCATACAACTTTCAATATTCAGAGAGTGGGCGAACGAGTGTGACTGAGCAGCATTTAAACGCTTCCTCTTTTGCGGACGACACGAGACTGTTCATGGAAGTGACGAGTGTCGAAAACTGCGTTGAGTTGCAAGA
>VOMN01001186.1:0-49225 GCA_014899125.1 Orchestia grillus
TTAGTTTTATATCGCAATTTTTCCAAAAATCGAAATTTGGGTAATTTTTTTCCAGTCTGAGGTCTGTATCTTTTTTCAAACGCAACAAACTCGACATTTAAAAAATCAAAATCTGGTGCGCATTGAAATTTCCTCTTCAACGAGCTATAAATTATTTCCGTACGACTAAAACTGTAGAAGATGAATCCTTTCAACTAAAGAAAAACAAAATTTTACAGGAGAGTCATGTAAATGTATATACATATATATACACTCTCTTCACTCTCAATGAATGAAAAATGTCAAGTAGAACGTCTTATTTGGCTCAAAACTTTAATTACTTTTGTAGAATTTATTTGAAGGCATGATGAATAGAAAACTATAACGTCTAGGTAACATTGACCAAATAGTTTTGAAATCTGCATGTCACTAGCAATATAACATGCTAAAAAACATATTTCAGTATAGGTTTTTTGAGTAAATTATTTCCTCTGGCGTTTTGCGACAGGGCATGATCTAAATTTGAACCATTTTTATTTATCAATACACTCATGTACATACATACAGAGTGCAAACAAGTTCCCGGACTCTCTTTCAACTTCAAATCAATATTAAACGTAATTTTAATTGGTCAAAATCTAAAAATCATTGATTATGTAATTGTTCAATGCTTCTTCGTTTCTAAATGCTAAGTGGGTCATTACTACCAATCAATATTTATTTAATTTGAAGAAAAACGAGCAAACGTCAAGCTAACAAAGCTTAAACGCGTGTTCGATGTCTAATATTATCATTGTTAAACAGATAAATGAGGTGAAAATCACTGCTTATGACACTGAACAGATTCAACGAACCCGGTACTGACAAAGACCATTCCGTCAGTGAACATCCTCCCTCGGTTCGCCCTCCGAAAGTCACAAAAGCCGTCCGCGAGACTTTCAGGCAAATTACGATGTGACCTATGAGGAAAATGGGTATGAGATAACCGTTGAAAATCATGGACGACTATAGCTAAAACTGACTCCGAACTTTCTCTTTTCAAGCTAAAGAAGTGTCAACTCACTGACGAGAAACAGCAGCGTGTAGACGACAGAACGTGGCTTCTTCTGAACTTCTTGAAGGATGGAATACGAGGAGAGATTGTCTTTTCTGCTAAAAAAATCTTCAGAGTGGATGGAAAATTCAATCCTCAGAATGACAGAGCATTCTGAAGGCATCCTAGATGGTATAACAAATTTTCATAGTCGCTGAAAGCTGGCTTCAGTCATGGCTTAAGCAGCATCAAAGTCTCCCCTGATCGTTAAAAAGGATACGCAAGTGAATTCACACACATTGATGAATTTCGCCTTCTGCCCTTCTTGATGGAACTCATTGAGACTGATGATTTTATCTTCCAGAAAGGCAGTTCGCCCACATTGTCATCTAAAAAAATGCGGGAGTGATTTCACTTCAATTTTCACAAGTTCTGGTGTAACGAAACGTGGACTCCGTCTTCCCCTGATAGAAATCCATAAACTTCAATGCTTGGTTCTTATTGGAGGCTGAGGCTTGTGCATCATCCTGGGCTACTGTTGACGATATGAAATTGCATCTGAAGAAGGCTTGGGACAAAATTCCGCCCAAGAAACTAAGTTCATCTCTAGAAAGTTCCGAGAATAATCCCAGTCAAATGCGGTCACATTTAAAGTTGACCCACAAAATATTTCGTGATACCATCAGTCGTAAACATATTCAAGAATATATCACTATCCTGTTCCACTATCGCAATATTACCAATGTGTTTATTCCATCCTGGTTTTTCCAAAGGAAAATTTTTTTAAGATTTCACTGCAACGTCAGAGCAGTAAGCGCTAGTAAAACTGCTACTTAGTCCGATCGTCGGTGAAACGGCTAACGAGGTTAAATTGATTTTTATGGAATTATTCCTTCATGGAGAGACAAATTCTAAAATATACAAAAACTTTTGACGCTTTAATTTACGTAATATAGCGTTTTTTGCTATTAATTTTTAGGTTGGCATACGAATAGATTTTTCAAATTGTTATAGTTTCTTGGGATAAATGACGCAGAGCATTGTTTTCCGATTTCGATTGGGCATTATTTTCTTTGCTGCATAAATAAAATAAAACCTAAACACATAAAATCTGATCTAATTCTCCGATAGGACATATTTGCTGATTGATTGGACGATGACTCCTCTCTCAAGTTACTCAGTCTCGGGGCTCAATCAGGATACGATCTGGTAACGATAAGAAAAGAAAAAAAATTCACTTATTGTAAATTGGATTTACATAAGACAAGGTTCAAGTTTTTTCTTGATTTCGTTTTCTTTTCGGTGGGACTTTTTGCTCACTGAAACAACAACGAGTGCGTTTGTTTTTCAAGTGAAAAACATGGAGGTACGTACACGCATCTTGTGTAACCTATAAACATTTTTTTTAGTGACAGAACAGAACGAAAGCGTCCATGATCTGTTATTGAGGATGACCACCGTAATTTCTAACAGCAACCTTAACACAATAAATTGAGGCGTAAATTCACTTACTTTTAACTAACCATATAAAACGTATATCTCTATTGTAGATTCGAGCAATGACCAGCTATGTGACATACAGCTTAAACGAGTCGAACATCAATCATATCACACGTACATTATGATAGTAGTGATTATATTATACCATCAATTCTTTCCTAGCAACAGCTTCCCGCAGTCAACCTTGAAAATTTGCTAACCTAGAATAACGCTGAAAAAGTTTTAATTCTTGGTAGGATATTGCCAGTACTTCCTGGATCGTGCTCACCGACTCTGACGAACTCTTTGTTTCCAATTGGCGGTCGCTTACAAGTCATTTTTGCGACTGTGGCAGCCATCCTCGTGTGTATTGTTTACGGCAACTCGATCGTGAAGGTGCAAGCAGATTTAATCGGGGGAAGTATTTTCTGACGAGATGTTTTGCGTAAATTTTTCTCCAAGCTGCTTGAGTCGATCATGATACGGAAACGCTCTTTGTTTGTTTTAGAGGTTACTATTAGTTTCGTTCAAAAAAGTGACTCCAGTTGCCATCGATATGTAATTTAGTGCGCATGCAGCAACATGATTTTTAAATTCGCACAAATACGTTTACGTAGTAAGTCTTCCCTTAAATTTGGTCGCCAAACTGGCTGTATCCTATTACTTGGAACGACCTTGGACTCGTTCAGACGCGCAAGTTTATTGTCTAGCGCGGTTCTCTGAAGTCAAGTCTAGGAATTCGGACCGATGGCATCAGCGGACCTGCTGAGACAGGCTGTAATCATGCCTAATTACTGCCGCTCGAGCACAATGTGTGAGGAGAGTAAATTCATTTGATAGTAAGTTGCTGAGCACCCGGTGTCAGTTCTGGTAAAGCATCTCACGCTTCGCAGAAAATTGATCGGAAAAAATGCCTGCTTATTGTTCTACAAGGAACTAATAGTACCAAGTAAGTTTATTCGTAATGTTAAGATGGGAATTTACCTGAACGTGTGGTTAAAACTGACGTCAGACTTAAAATTTCTAATGGGAAAATTTGCAGGATGATTTTTTGACACCTTTGTTGCTTTTTGTACGTAGTAACAGATTGACTCGCAACATTTAAAAAGAAGTAATATTTTCATGCCTTTGCTCTGCATCACACGGACGCATTTTCGTGCTCGAAGCAACACCCATTTTCCCGAATTATCTACTGCATTTTTACTGCTAAAGATGAAACATGTCAAGATAGATTATGTAAAAGTTGATAAAATGTTACTTCATAACAGAACGGGTCATTCAACACTGACCTCGAAAACATCGATAACGAAGTTGCAATTACTCCAAACCTTTTTTTTATTAGAAAATAGGAGTTACATTTTTTAAACTACATTCTTTTGACAATATTGCACTAGACAAAACACTCTGTCGCTAAAGCTCACCACGTGTGACCGCTCACCACGCTCACCAACTTTAGTAGGAGAGCTCTTGTTAGTTTTACTAATGTGAAAATATGTAGTGAATTTAACGAGAGGGTATCGTTACAACGCACGGTCATTTTTCTAAAAAATAATGATATTGGAGGATTATAGTAACTCATGCTTTGATTCTGTTGCGTTCCTTAGCAACATCACAAATAAGACGTTTGATTCCTTAATGCACAATGTTACGGCCGACTTCTGGGCTAATCTTTACATATAGCCAGGCACATATTCACATACTCACATTTGTTACATAAACATTACTTAACACTAAATCTCTTCAATGTGAAAAATAAATTGGGCTAAAAGGGTAAAATTTTAATTAATTGTACCACATTATTCATTGTTTACCTGTCAATATGTTGGGCAACTAGCACTATTCAACAGCAACTACTTAAACAAATGTGTAACCGATAGATATGAGATTATAAATAGGAATGAATATCAGTACCCTACGGTATTCTACTTCTTACTGTACGAAGCAAGTACATTGAAAAACAATACACAAACATACGCGGTTGTCGATTCCTACTATTTCGGAACTTCTGCAACCTGTCGCAAACCTGTTGTAGACCTGCGCACGCGATGCATCTGGGCTTAGTAATTGCGATTGTCTGCATCTTGCAAAGCGCAATCCATCTGTCGCTGGCTGTTGCCACCTACCAGCTGGTCTAACTTGCCGTCTGTCGCAGCTTCTCTAATGCGTTCTCCAGCTCCGTTAAGGTGTGTTTAAAAGTTCTACCCTTTTTTCTCATAGTGGAAAATGTATGCGATAATTTATACAGATGAAACTAATTTGATCGTAGTATAACTTATAATAGGTTATTATTTGAGTACCTAACGTATTCTCTGTAATTTATTAACTCTAAATGATATGGGAGTATTTTGAGATTTTAAAAATCTCTACACTAGATACACGGACTTTGGCATATCGTAGAATGCGTTTACGAAGGAACAGTTGAAACTTCCTCCCAGTGAATTTACGTTGAAATTTTTCATGTACTTGGAGGCATTTCCAAACTGAGAAATCAAAATTGAAATCAGTACTCAATTTTATCACTTTAGATATTCTATTCACATGATGTATTCTATTCACATGGCAGAGGGCAAAACCAATACCGCTGAGCTGCACGTGCTACGCTAGGTGCTCTGGCACAGCTGGGAAGCGGTGTGTCCAGCCCCTGCAATAAGGAGTAGTTAGAGGGCCTCTCACTGCTCTTTTCACAACGACTGGATCTCACTCTACGTACATTAAAGATTAATGGCGTTCAATTATTAGGAACATTTAAGGGAGCTATAAGGCTTCTACTATCGTCTCTAAAATGAAAATGGACACGAAGGAAAAAAAACTCGTGTTGTTATTTCGAATCGAAAATAGTTCGTTAAAGCAAATACTGCTGACTTAATTTGAAAATTGTAGTAAGTTCCTTTTAAAATTAAGTCTGTACAACTAAAGTATATAAAAAATATTAATTTGAGAACCTTTACCTGATACATCTAACCAGGATTGATTTTGTCAACGATTCATTATTCACAACGTCAAAAGCATCTAAGTAAAGGAATAAACACACATCAATGATTGAAAGGCCTAAGAATACAGCCCATCAGCGCCCGGAAGCCTAAGACTATATAAAGCATTACTTGTATCAGGATAACGAAAGCTCAAACTTACCTAAATGGAGTACAAAAGTTGACTATCAGCTGGTGACAAATTCGTAGTCGTACAGAAGAATTTCTTGAGTCAGCGATGATGCCATATTCATTCTCGTAGTAGGATGCATTTAGCAAGTCATTCATAGTACCTGATTCTACAATGGTTATCCGAATTTCTATCAAATATTCATTCATCAATTGCGCTAGCTAGATACGCTTTCTGGATAAATAACCTACTAATCGTGTCCATATTGATGGTTGTTAAAATAGAATGATTGCTGCTGTTAACAAGGCATAAATTTTTCCGGCAATCGAAAATGTTCGTCATACGAGTGTATGAAGGTGAAAATCAAGTTATCAATTTTTACATTCACGTTTGTCTCCATCGTCTGTAAGCATTGTTTTCCAGTAATGAAGAATTTGATACAAATTTCTACAAGTTAAAGAGGAATCCAAAGGGAGTCAGAAGAGAAAGTGGTTCTACTAAACAATCCTTGAACTTTAGTTTGGTCATGCACTGTTTCACTCCATCCAACCCTCCTAATTTGAACCTCTTTTATCCTTCCATTTCGAAAGAGAAGTGAATGGAGACCGACATCAGATCAACAATCCAGTGATGTGTCGATTAATCGGCATCGGCGCACGATAAAAATTGCCGATGAAGATGCCGATTCCTAAAATACTTACGTACAATGTTATTAGGAACAAAAATAGTATTAATTTCATATTAGCATATACCGAAATTGAAACTTATTAACCCGCACTTATAACTCAATTATTTTATGTTTTATGATATTTATTAGTATTATGAAAACTGCTAGTGTGTTCATTAACATGCTTTGCTGTATTAGTCAAATGTTTTTCGAGCATGTACATATAGTTTTGATGAGTTGAATTCATTGGAGATATTTTTTCAGGTATGGGAGCCAACAAGGTTAATGGGCTGTTTCAAAACACATGCGCGCTACGCGTTAGTGCTGTGCACTTTAGTTATGGCAGTACTGCTGGGGCAGGAATGGTGACGGAGTGTCGGAGTCACGCATCAGGGTTACTGTTGGCGTTACAGTAAGTGGAGGCGACATTTTCTCTAAGTGTAATCCTCATTAAAACTGCGCGAGCGTACTTGAAGATCTACATTGACTAAGATGTTGAAAATTATCTCATTTTGTAGAATTGAGGTACTTTCTAATGAAACTGGCTCTGAATACATACCATTTTTTCAATATTAAATTAATTTAAATGACCTCAAGTAAAAATGGCAGTTTCATATTAAAATAAGTTAATAAACTTCAGGATAACTGTCACTTCTCCGTTAAATCTTTGAAGTAGAGTGAACAATTTCAATTTCTTGATTTCTTAAGCGAATAAAGTTATAAATAATAAAGAATCAGCTCCGGCATCAGCAAAAAATATGAATTGGCATCGGTATCGGCAGCGGCAAAAAATTTTCAATAGACAGATCACTACAAGAATCGGCAAAGCATAATTTGCAAATTCACTTCTATCCTCCCAACTGTGGGACGACGCCCTTGTGTGAACTGAGGAGCCAACCATGACTAAAATTCCCGTAGTTGAATTTTCGACTTCAGGTAACCAAATTGAATTTATATGAATGTTTTTTTGTCATACGTTCCCCTTATTGTGAGCTTAAAGAGTATTCCAGAACAGATATAACCCTGGACTCCTGTTTAAACTCAATAATAGTTGTAATTTCCTGCCTCCGACCGTTTCGACTAACTCAAGCGCCGCCTACCCTCCTCCGCCGCACCTGTTAATTATGTCTCACCTCCATCCTTCAGAGGAGAGTCTGATATCCTCCGAGTCAAATTCAAATTCCCGCATCCTTCCGGTGTCCTGCAGCTCTCTTCGCCGCGCTTCAATAACAAAGAAAAGAAATGTTGTAGAATTATAGAATTTTTTGTTGTTAATCAAATTGATGGTGCCAATGGATTTAAAATAAATATTGTTTCTACATTTGTTTCCAAATAATCGAGTCATTTTATAGGTGGATAACTTCGTTCCTTGACCAAAATGGTGGCATTTTTTGAAACAGGTTTCTTACTTACTCTGTGATGTAACTGTCAACTAGGTCTCGAAAGCGAGAGGCCTAAAACGCCTCTCTTTTTCAAGGGAGAGGAAATTTTTGAAAATTTTATTGTTCTGAGATAACAGGTGCTTTTTTATTACAGGTAAAAGCGGTAGGATATTAATTTTCATTGATTTATCAAATTAGTAAGCCTGACTTACATGCTTACGTTAGTATACTAGAACACTGATGACCTCTAGCTTATTCCATTGCTCTTGAATCTAAACATTTAACAATTTTGATGAATACTCTAGTGATCGACCGGATAATATTGCAGCTTCGACAAATTATTTTAAAAACTTCATACAACTATTGGATATGCAAATGTCATAAAGATTAGAGTAAACTTCACGTCATCGGTACTTCTTTCATTGAGTAATCATTTGCATAGAAATTTCAGTAATATGTTGATCAGATTTCTAACACCCAGGCATCAGAATTTTTTCAGAGAAAATTGTATGATTGACTCATTCGCATCCTTATAGGATTCACTTTCTCGTTTATAAAAAAGATGAACAAAAACGAAGAGCATATTTGTCAGAGACAGTACAGAGCAAGAAAGAGATCGTGTTTGCACAAATTCTAGTTTCACAGCTGAATGAGAACAGAGCGCTTCGTGGCAGCCAGGTTTTAAAAGCCAAGATCGAGCCTAAAAAAATGTTTGCCTCCGAAGTGCGGTGCTGCTCAGCCAGTGCGCGACGGGCTCGCATGGGGCTGCGCCTGCCCCTCCAGGGCGTCTGCCGTGGCTCCTAACAGCTGCCCCACAAGTGCTTTTTTAACAATCCCCGCAGTGATAGACTTTTTTTCTTCGACGTGTTGTGGTTGGTAATTTCCTGTCCAGGGAGATCATTTTGCAACTTCCGGAGGTGGGCTTGGGGGTGTCGTGGCATGAGAAGCAAAATTTGAAGAGCAGCATCAATTTTCAGGTTCTCAGAACGCCCACGATGGATTTTACTAATTTTTTCTGCATACATCCTTCTTTCAAATAAAAAAAGCAGGTATGTCAGTCTCTAACAAAGACATGAATCAAGTACTTATATCGTATATTTTTTACTTTCTATTATTGGGTCTATTTATCAAGCTCAGAAAAATAGTAAGGAAAGTAGAGGAAGAAATACCTGTGTAAAATAGGGGCAAAAATATGGAGTACCCCATTATTTGGACTTACAGGCGCTCCACTCTGGTAGAAAGCTCTCGGAATGACGAGCCGTCGTTTGTGCAGCTTGTCCAGCTTGTACCGTTTTTTGTTGGAGAAATTAGTGATTTAGAAGTTGTAGGCGTTTCCAATTTTTCGAGGAGTGTCTAAGACTTTTCGCTGAACTCAAACTATTGCACGACTTACAAATTATTAGCAGTATGAATGTAGAACATAAATTAGTTCAGAGCATAGGCATCAGAGTTATCAGCTTTACAGTCATTGTACGGTTTCCACATTATAGTTATTGTACGGCGGACACGTCTGGCGAAATGGGGGTGTCACTAACATTGAATATTGGTATTCCAGAAAAGGCTGGACCGTAAGATCACGAAACAAAGCGCTTCTTCTGTTCTGGAAAGTTTTCAGCTAAGACTAGGGGGCCACAATGGATTATTTTGACAATGTGTGAGATGTGGGCACGTGCGGAGTGCGTGCCATGTGACACTGGGAGTTATATTTATGATTTTTTGCAAATGAAAGGCTCTGTCGTGCCTACAGAATTGTGCCATATGCTCAGCAATTTTTCATTCTCAGGTGTACAGCATATAAAGTATGTCAGTTTGTAACTTGGAGAAATAATTATGAATTTATTCATTGATGTAGTCGATGTTTTTCCAAATGTGCACCTCATTTTCCGAAAGAGAAAAACGTCCTTACTTCCAAATTAAACTTTTTTATATATTTTAAGTTGTCCTATGCAGTTTGTACATCGTCAATTATAATTATAGAAGAATTAATGTATCTTCAAAAGGTGCACCATTTTATAACATTTTCTTTCTTTTTGTAGTTCTAAGAAAGTAATAACAAAATGGCTCTCCATATTTGTAGCTTCTCCTTTGCGCCATTGTTACATTTGGTATACTCCATGTATAGAGTAAATATGTATGTATAAGCATCGTAGTCCTAATTTCAATCTATAAATGTGATTCAATATATCTCGTTCTCAAATTCATTATCTGGACTTACTCGAATGACTTAATTTGATTGGAAATGCTTATCATTTATAAATACACATCCCTATATCTCCGTGCAATTACCGAAAATAATTTAATTTATCCAGTAGTTTATTTGAAAGGATATTCGTACCGCCGAAAATACCATGGAATTCCATGTCTATGGCATTCACAGGAATGTAGTGATTTCTACCGTACGTGTTTCTCAATAAAAATTATATTTTCAATCACTTTCAAATAATTATTTGATAAAAGGCTTTCACAAAATTGAAATAATGAATTCTTAGAGGAGTGTTTGAAATTTTTATATTCCTAAAGGTACAAAAAATATACTTTCCTAATGCATCAGAGTTATGCATGGAGGTTTTTCTCTACATCGGCACGATTCCTTTTTTCATTTGGGAAAATTTCGCTGACGGCAGGCGCGTTTGCAACCTGCCCTTCAGCAGATTTACGCCAATTCACTGATTTTCAGTCCTACGTCCATTGCAAATAATAATAACATAGCATTGAATAATCCTAAGTTAGGAAATTTCCAAAAACTTTCATTGACCAAATTAAACTTTTACGTACATGATAAATTAGAGCTGTCTTCAGAGATTACCACTGACCGCGTAGTGCTGGCTACATCATGCCCAGAGTGCAAAAAAATCCCGAATTTGCCTCCGGCATCTGTGCTGAAAAGCCCGATAAAAAAAATAATCCTTGCAACCTACGATCGTCGCTGCCACTGGCCACCTGCTGCCGATGGTGCTGATTTCCGAACGTGCACGCGAAGATGGCCCTAGAACACAGAGAAGAGAAACCAAGCTGTGCCACGAATCATGCTTATTGAGGGTTCGAATGAGGTTTTATGCATAGTACCAAAGGTGCATCTTGTCATATCCGAGTGCAGAAATCTTTCCGTAATTTCCATGTTTCTACCTAGAATCATAAAAATGAGTGAACACATCCCATCTACAAATTTAACTTGCACCAATTTCACCGAGTATATCTCACAACTTCTCTCAACTGAATGAAGAACTTATCACCTTTCTACCTGCGGTATTGTTCTCTCAAAATTAAATAAAATTTATAATTTCTTGAATAAATTTGAAACAAAGTATTCCATAGCTGTCAAATATACAGGGTGAATCGCAAAAAAAACTGTCCAGATACCAGCGCGGATCCAATACAAAGAATTTTAGTGAGACCCAAAAATCATTCCAACGTCGGTTGATACTTATACATTATAAAAAGTTACATGCATTTGAATGAAAATATGCGAAAATATCTGCACATGAAATTGAATTGAATATTTAATATCATCATAACAAAATTTTACACAATGCATGAGCGTCTCCAATAATGTTAAACTGGAGTGTTAGAAGAGAATTTGGTCACTTTCTCGAAATGTTTAAGTAAAATTTTAATTCCTAACGGAGGCTCATAGTACTCATCCGGTGTCGAGTTTGCATTGCGATAAACAAGGCTTGACCCTCACCCGCGATAAGGAAGCGTGTTAGCGCCGCTCGCCAGATAGACGTGATGTCGGCGCTATCGATGCCGTAACCAGGCGCGTGTTATGGAAATCCTGTAGGTCATCATTGATAGGCATACGTTCCTACTGGAAAGTACGACATAATTTTAATGTCCAATTTACGAACACCATAAAATTAAAACGTTAGAGCATGACATGCCTGAATCATGACATGTTGATAGGCATACGTTTCAACGGGAAAGTACGATATAATTTTAATAGTCAATTTATGATGACCAGAAAATTGAAACGTAAGAACATGACATGGATGAATCAAAATATAAAATGGTCAGTATAAGACACAAAGGCTATTATATAAACTCGTAGTGTATTAATTTGTATTGAATTATTAAATTTTAATCGTGGATTGTTGCTAACTGTTCTTGAGCCTCCTAATTTCTAATTTCTTATCTAGTTATGAATTCCTGTAAACATTTGGGGCCAGCGGAAACGGGTACTATGGGGATCTCGGTCGGAATAACCAATGGCACCTGGCTACTCTGAAGGCACGTTGCAACTCAGAACATATTTTGTTGTAACTTGAAATGTTGCTCCAAAAACGCTGTGTAGCACATGAAACGAACGAAAATAGTATCCGTATTCAACTGATGAAAAGAACTGCTATCGTTTCAAACATGTAGGGCCTGTTAACTTGATCAGTTTTGTGAGCGTGCTCCACCCTCATCGTGCGTAGCTGGCGCTCAGCGTGCAGCGTGGGGCAGGGGAGGGTGGCGTTCGATATCGACGATAACATTCAGTAAAATAAGAGCGACTAAACTCGTTTCAGTGATGTAAACAGGGTGTTAGGGAAAAGGAAATACAAAATTTTTCACCTACCAGAATGTGGCAAATGAGACACTGTTGCTTCTATGAAACTAAAACTGTGTCAAAAAAAAATGTTTGAGATGTTAATTGTTCAATGTTTGAAAAGTTAGGAAATAAAATTCTTCACAAACAATTTAATTATACATTTACTTTACAGAAATCAAAGTTTCCGCCACCCACATCAGAGCACATAGATTTTTGGGCATACGCGAAAAGCCTTGTTTATTCAACACCTGCAGAATGAGAGGAAGATCTCGTGGGAAGAATCGCTGTGGCTTCTGGCAATGTTTCTGAAATGCCAGGCCATTCTTACAATATTTGGCAGTCCCTAAGTCGAAGATATCACAAGTGCATCGATGTGGGTGGTGGAAAGTTTGAACAATTCTTGTGAAGTAAATGTAGAAATAAATTGTTCGTGGACAATTTTGTTTTTAAATTTCTTCCTATCAAACATTAAGCAACTAATATTTCAAAAACCAAATTTGTTTAGTAAATTATCATAGCGGCTGAAGTGTATAGTTCCAACGACAAGATCCGCTGCTCATCAAGAATTTAAATAAAAAAAGAATATGCTCATTAAATTTTGCTATCGAATGATAACCTGTAAGATCCACTTCAATTTTTGAACATGTTTCTGAATGAATGTTTTCAACTGAGTTCTAAGTATCATGTGAAATTAATTAATTTCTGTTCAGGAGAATAATTAATATAGAAGAGTTCTATCTATTTTAGTCTCTAGTTAGAAGTAAATATATCTATGTTCTTTAAGTGACATATCATGTGAATGATTCGCCGTCGTACAACGCTGCTGCTATATTTTATAATTTTGCTCATGGAATCGTTATCCAATTTAAAAATGTCTTGCTCTCTCCTATACTGTCGCAAAATTTTTAAATATATGCATGGAAAATGAGCAACATTTCAAAAGCCCTATCTTATTAGACTATGTAAACTTACTCGAAAAGGAATTTATACGCAATGTTTTTCAACAGTCAGAGCATCCGTCTTGGTGCTAACCAGAGTAGAAACATATTTCATCTAGCGCTTTAAAATAATCTGTTAGTGAAATTTGAACGAAATTTCTGCAAGAGAAAAAGGTTAAATGAAATTTTGAACTCATACTGGAGTCAAGTATTGAGCACTAATAGAACATTTGGGTCAATATAACCCATTCGTGTAAATTGCCAAATTCGAATTAAAAAAGGCTATAGCGTCAAGTAACTAATGTTTTCTTGCTGAATAAATTAATTGGAATAGGAATGAAATAATTTAAGCCATTTTGAATCATCTTGAATAAAAATGGTAACAGTGATTTGAAATTTCGAAATGGGTCATTTTGACCCATTCATCCTTCCGGTGCTAACAGGAGGATGCGATCGTCTCGGCAGCACCTAGACTGTTTGTGAACCTTAGTATTTCGGAACATTAACATCCTGATGCAACTGTTGCATCAGCAAACTTTTGTCGTCCATTCAAGTTCTGTAGACGACTTTATTGCTCCTTTAAATTTTTAAAACGACAGATAGGATTACTGTATAATCAATGAAAAAAAATACGGAACGTTTTGATTTTGTTTCAACTCTGGTTATATCGTGTGCTTCAGTTCTATTTTTGTTGAAAATGAATTGGGAATAATTTTTTTGAGTTCAAAGTAGATTGTGAATGTGTTACTTCTGCACCTGGCTCACTGGAAACTAATCGTTGAAAATTAAGTGGTCGAATAAAATAAATTTTATTTAAAAATTTATGCAAACATGTCGTTGAGTATTAACAGGTAGTAGGAGCCGTAATATTGAAAATATTACTTATAGTAAAGGATACGGATAATAGCATTTGGGGCGGTAGCAACTATCTTCATTGAACTCAAATTATTAATTTGATATCAATTAGCAGTTCATGATAGTTTCACAACACGTTAAATCCTCTTGTTTTGATGCATAAATCCACATAACATTGAACTTGATATGAACTCAAGCTTCAGGTTATCTTCGAAAGTGTGAAACTCATTTCACTTAGACGGTTTGCAATGATGTATCCAATCATGATCGTTGAAAACTAAGGAGCTCAGTATCTATTAGAATTTCGGTGAAACAAACGTGAGGCGAGCACGATAAATAAGAAAAAAAATCTTGAGTATCGTACTTTTCTGCCGAAAAATCCTTGAGGGATTCCCGCGGCGCAGTGCAATCGTCGTAGGATGTAGTTAGCTTGAAGCGAAGGCTAGGGCGCAGGATAAGCTGGGGCGTGATTACGCCTCCCTGGCCAGGCCTGGCTGCAGTGGGCCGTCCCAGCTCCAAATTATGGATGCCCATGAATATCTTGGCTAGGATAAAGAGTGCCAACGATTTTTTTGGATAGCTGATAACTTCACTCAGAATTACGCTCTCCAACGGCTGCTCTGGAAATGCTGCCCTGCCATTTACTGTAGCATAACATAACTTTACTCTCAAAGCAAGAAAAATATGGAGGAAACTAAATTATTTCTGCAGAGTAAAATTTGTGTAAACTAGAAAAGCAAATCGACGTACTACCTTGAAAGTAACGGCGATTTACATAATTTACTGCGCTACTAATTTACATGCCGTTATCATTAAAAATGACTAGATGATTCACGAGTACATAGGTAATTTTAATGAAAGTACCTGTGTCATTGTAATACAGACTTTTTATTTGCTGCTTGAAAAATTTATATAAATTATGCGATTCGTTTTATGCACATTTACATTACAAAATTGTGCTATCCTTTTTTGCACCTTTACCCGTAAAAATTATGCTATCGTTTTTGCGCATATTTACCCCATAAAATTGTACGATCCTTTTAGTGTACATTTGCCACACATAATTATACCCCTAAACGTTGCTGCAAAAAGTGTTTATCTGCAACTGGCAGCGCAGCACGTGTTGCGTTTCCTGCTCTGATGAGCTCTTCTCACAGCGAGGAAGTACTGGCGCAAATCTCATTTATTCTTTCATGTATCCATGCAGTCAAAAATTTCAACGTTTTAAATATAGTCCCTATGGTAATTCATCCAGCTACCTGAGAATTTTTCTCATTAATTAAGTGATTATGAATATTATTTTGACGTTGTGACCGTTGTTTTTATTATTATCATTATTTTATTATTGTCGTGAATTTAGTTTTAACTTTAACTTCGTTATTTTGCAGTTATGGCGTAGATTTAATTTTGAACAGGCTCTTTATTCTGAATTAATTCCAATTTTATATGATTTTTGAAGAGCATTTTCAAGGTACGGCACAGCACGTGTGGTGCGTTCCCGAGAAGATGACCATTAGCAGGTGAATGTGAAGCGATTTAGGAGTTTGAATGAATAAAAGCACCTAAATTGGGATAGGAATTGGAACGGGATTTTATTCTCATTTCTTGACTCTTTTCATAGAGTGACTCTCAAATACGGTGTAAATTTCACCAAAAGTACAATATATACGAGCCAATTCACATCGATTGGCAATATGTTCATCCCAGTTTTCCTGGAAGGTTTTTGGTTTGTTAAGATTTTCTCTACGGTATAATAAATTTACGACACGCAATATACTGGCTAAAGGTCTCTTCAGCGAGAATTTTTGTTTCCGGGTGGAACAGATCGGGCTGCATTTCCAAAAAAAAACGTTGATAGAAATTCCAATAGATCACTTTTGTTTTCAAAATGCTTCGAAAATTATGATACTTTAACGCTTGTGACTGTCATCTACTCCCGCCATTAAAAATCGACTCCAACATTAACCTTTTCAGTTGGGTATCATACTGTTAGAACAATAAAAGATAAATAACTTCAGAGTCTTTAATCGAAATAACTGCTTTCGCCTTAAAAATCTTAGATCAATAAATACCTGATAGCACGAGAATATTTGAGGTTAGTGCCTAGTATTTATTGTACGCCAAAAGAAACCTCTAACTACGGGCAGCCATTTTGTAAAGTGAAATCTTCCTTTCACATGACCTGATCCTAAAATCCTTGATGCGATTGTCAGCTCTCCAATGTAATTGGAGGCGCCATTGCATTCTCGGCATGGCAACAAGAAATGCTACTTCGAGGTCAATGAGAGGCTAGCTGAATTTGTTCCGTCTCAGTTCGCATGACCACTCAAGTCGTTTCAGCAAGGCATCCATCTTTAAACACCTTAAAGGAAATCAATCAAAAATTGTATCTCCATAAGCCCCGCCCTACAGCTTAGTGTAGTGACCTAAATTTGAATTTCTTCACACTCTTATTAGGTCTTCGACTCGTTTCATTTTCACAATCGGAGACCCCATGAATCACCCACCTAAATCCATATAATTTCACTTCAAAACTTTCAGGCAATAATTTCGTATATTTTTGGTCTTCCGTAATACGTTGCCTAATGCAGTAAAATATTTCTTCAAGATCAGTGGTACTCCCAGTGAGGTATACCACTACACAGAAGTAAAGGCCGCTCAAATTCAGTTCCTTTCTGTTTCAGTAGGGCTTCCATATTTAATTAATTTAAAGGAAATCAACCAAATATTATCTCTCACCCTACAGCTACAGTTCCTTTATGTTTTAGGTTCTTAGATCTTGTTGCTAATGTATGTCCTATTTGTTAGTGCATCTGACTCCGCTAGATGAATCGTTCAAGTTTTGTTACCTAGGACACAGGAGCAAATAATTAAAAGGCACGAGGGCAGCGAACGTCATTTTGGTGCTGGCAGCTCCTACACTCGGCATACTAACGTCTTCCAAGCCTGTGATACTCGCACAAAATTTATTTAAGAGCTTCTTTGTTATTGGGCGCATCGGTAGCTAATCCCTGCTATGAAAACTATGAGTTTTTTCCTCACTTTAACGAACAAATATTTCTGAACTGCCGTTTTATCAGCACAATAAAGTGAAATCAGTTTTGGGGTAAAAGATACTACAGGCAGGATTTTCATGACTCTCCATACGATTGAGATCGTTTCGTCATTCCAAAAAGATCAATTTCTGAAGCACGTGTAATTCTATTGGAGTTGATGTGCAAAAATTAAATGGTTTTCCATGAAAGATGAGTTTCTTTCAGCACAAGAGATTGTTACATTATCACGTCGATTAAAAATGGCATCAACTGTCGTGGCACGCTGGCACCCCTATGGCATCGGCACGGCTCTATCCGGTAGTCATGCAAGCAAAGAAAATACTTCTAAAATATTATAATTAAGCTTATGGCAGCACAATTCTAGTAATTTAATTGGAATGAAAACTTCATTGCGTGAGGAAGAATGAGGCTGCTTTGAGTTCAATTTAAAAATTTTGATTACGCTTGAAGAGTTCTGGAAACTCTCCAGTCAATACGCGACTAACCCGAGCTACGAGTGACAAAATCAACGCCACACGAACCCTGTGAGGCAAATTGAAGTGTTCTTCTGTTGAAAACGCCGTATACATAGAGAACGTCACGACTTGAATTAGTTAATATTCGTAAATTTGTTTGATTTCATCAGCTAGAGTAATAAACTTTTGACGCACGTTGATAAGACAGCAAAAGTGACAGTTAATATCTGTTGGCCAATACGAGTGAATCAGTCTGATCCTACCGTTATTCTAAATAAAATCAGACGATGTCAGAGAGTTGGTCTTTGTGTGCCACCAAGGGGCTGGACGAGCGGGTGTAGTCGTAGTGCAAAAAGTGCCGTACTTCCTTGTGAGTGTCCCAAGAGCTCAACCTGGCCTCCAGACGTGGGGGAGTGGGGTTTAGGGGAAGATTTGAGGTCCCCCATCTACCAACTGTTGTATCCCCGCTCGCCCTAAATCGCCATGGCAGCAGGAGACAGCCTCGGGTCTGGGAGACAGAAATGTATTTTCCTGGCTGGTAGATTTAGGTTATTTTTTTAAAGAACAGTAGCGAAGGCCAACAACTATACATGGTAAGGAAGTATAATTTTTTGGAAAATAACTTCCGCCTTTGAATAAAATCAGACAACATTGGTCATATTTGTTCATGCTTTAGGTATGCAACAGTCTATCAAATGAAAGTTTCAACATAATGTTTCCATAGAACGTTAATTTTCTGATTTTGTTCCTCATACGTCATTAAAAAAATCTATTTAGCGGATATCGTATGTAAGGGACAAATTCAACCTAGAACACATCGGATGGTGATTCACCACACAATCATGCGCAAAATAAGAGAAAAGTGGAGCTCACACTCATAGTTTCCTTCATAGCAAAAGAAAATGTGCTACTGGCAATGGGTAAACATTTTTTCGTTATTGATTTCTATCTGTGACGATGAAGCAGGTATCGAATTAGTGATCACTTAAATTTAAAATTCCAGCTAACGATTCTTCAGAATAAAGACTAAAATAAATTCACTTTCATGCTAAAATATTCTCAGTACGTTCATACATTGTGTCAACAACACATAACACCAACGGGTCAGTTCTCTATTTGCGGGTTGCTTGTATTGAAAAGATTATCGAAAGTAAGTGACCAGGGGAAAGCAGACCAATTTGTTGAAATGCCAGCGTAGTTTCTGAGGGACTTCGCATGCTCCAGCAATTTGCGTCATCGTGATTTATTTTTTGTGCACGATTGTTTTCAACGCATCAGCTGTTTTCATCGCCCACAACGCACGGGGTTGATCCCTGCCCTTGATTTTCCCAATTGGATTATTGGTCTATGACCCACACAACAGGTGTGAGTTTTTAAATGTTGTTTCTTGATGTCGATTTATTTCGTTAATTATAAGTGTGGTTGAGGGTTATCAAGACAATGATTTTTTTAACCTAAGCTTTACGGGCTGAAAAAATAAGAAGTATCTCGATCCCCTTTAACTATAACCAAAAAAAAATAACCCAAAAAATGAACTCATGATGAACAAAACATCATTTTCAGGCTGAAAACGATGCCTGAAGATGATGCTTGATGCATTCAACCGTTGTTATTTCATAATTAGACAAATAGCAGTTTTATTCAAATGATTTGTAAATATTTGGGTGTTGTAACACGCTATGAATTGGAACTGTTCAGTAAGATTGAAAAATAAGGAAAAGCTCATCCAAAGTTAAGAAATCCACTTTTAAAGATAAAATAGTTGAAGCAAAATTATGACAGGAGAAGTTTTACATATATCTTCATACTCACCATGCTTCTGTTCATTTTACACAGTGGAAATGGTAAGTCACACTTTGAAGAAATTACTTGTTTACAGGATGTATGTCTCATGTGAATTTAGTCTGAATAACTGTGATAGTATAGCATTAGTAAGCAGTAATTATCGCAACTTAAGAGAAAAATGTTCTTAATATTGAGACAGCACCAATTACGAATGAAAAAAAACATTCTGCAAATGCACTGGAGACACTAACCACTAAATTCAATGCATATAAAGTTTTATTCCAAAGATTTATTGGATCAAAATCCATAAAATTAGGATTCTCGTTTTAAAGCTCTATGCTTCTAATTGACACAAAAAGTGTTGAAATCCTGTTTAGGTTTCTTGACCACCTTATAATGGACTCAATTATCATACATATTCTTTTTATTGCTTTACTCACCAAGCTCTACGTTGTGAATCATCAACAGGCGAAATAAAAATGCAGTCGAGTTAAAACAAATCGTTAGGCAAGTTTTATGAAATACTAGTGATCGAGGACGTTAAATTTCATTCCATGCTCATTCGTAAATGAAATAGCGTGAATTTAAAATGCCTACTCGCAACACACTATTGCAAGATAAAGACATACATGTAATTAATAATGAAGGTATACATGTCATTATCCAAGTGCAATATTATCCACTCCGGGAAGGACTTGCAGGCGGAGGGTCAGGTTGCGAAGTGGCCCGAGGGACGCGGCTGCTGCACACCCGGCGAGGGCTCACGTCTGCTGCGGCTTAGCAAACCGTCCTGCTTACGCAGGGCCACATTTGCTGTCAAGCCCGGAGCCTGCACCTACTTTTGTACTAAGAAAATTCTAACACGTGTTTGTCATTTCCTAGAGAAGATGTAAAGCAAGTATGTCCAGCGTTTGTTATACTGTTGATTTCAGTCAGGTGGCGTAACGTTTTTTTCAGCTGTTGTATTAGACGAACGACGTGGCTGATGTCCAACGATTGTTCGTAAGCAGTGCAATTTGACGACTGTCTCTGGTTTTGAAATGGATTTTTTTCTGTTTCATGAAGCTAACTACTCCATCAGGTATAGTTTACGATGTATGAAGTCTGTAAATTTGATGGGTCATGCAGACAGTACTTCGACTGTCTGTCGCCGTCATCTTCTGTCGCGTTAATTTACGTTAGTCGTAGCAATGACACAGCTCTCATTACTATAAGGTGATGATAGACCTGAGAAACAATGGTGCATTAATCCATCCGAGATAGAAGTAACAACTATTGTGAATTAGTAAATTGCTTAAGTGTTAATCGTAATTTTCATTTAATTAAACAAGTTCATAAATTTTACAGCTGCCTGTAAATACAGCTACTTCTGTACAGCAATGCCTGTACAGTAGCTACGTCACAGCTGCTATGTCTGTACGAGACCTCAAATCAATACAACATACTCGCGATTTTCCACAGCTGAGCTGAGAACCCAAATGCTTTTTTTTTTAATTTCTAGCGGGTACTTTTCTGATGCTAGTGGCGACAATTACAGGACGAGTAAACTTTTTATTGCTTTACTCGGAAATGCACAAATGTATAGCCCATAACTTGGCCGCATGCTTCCGTTAAATTGAAGTGATTGTATTGAAGGACTTCAGCCCGCTTTATCTTCAAAGACAGTCCTACAAACGTCGCAACCTTCGCCTTTTCCAGAAATCTTAAATTCTTGACTCAGTTTTTCTAGCGGGCAAACAAGGAGCTGTAGGGACCCCGAGCTGCATCGTTTCCTGTACGCAGGGCGCCCGCACCAGGCACACGCCTGCTGGTGGGACATTCCTGCCCACTGCGCCACTCTCCCTTCCCAGAACGGTGCTATGAGGATGCCTTCCTGCAGCCAACACCATCAACACAAGTGCCAGCTGGTTTCCGCCGTGAGCTGACGCACTCCTCGATTTTGAAAAATAAATGAATCACGGTATGTTCAAACACTAAGTTGCAGAAAAAATAGGGGAAATTAAATCTTACAGGACAATGGCACTCTAAAATTCATAGGGTGTTCGAGAGGTACGTTAACAAACCTTTTTTTAAGGAGAAATTGAAGGAATATTTTCTAACCGACTGTAGCATTCTTTCTGCTGATTAAAAAATACGCTAAAAGTGTACCACCATTTTTATTCAATTATTTTTCAAGTGTACCACCATTTCATATTGTTATAATTCCTTCTATTGTACGATACCGATTATTGTGTCAAGTCTAGGGGGCAAATTTAAGAATCATCGCGTGCGATACGCAGCAATGTAGTGGAATTAAAACGCACTCTCTGTCCTGTGTTGCACCTCTGGTATCGAGTGTTATATATAACAATTGAACAATTGTGACCCTGTTCTCAAATAAGGATCGAATATAAAATTCAAGGGATTAAGATCGGAATCCTCGAGAGCCGTTCTTTTCAACTGTGAGCGATGAAATGTTTTGCTGGATTTAACCTAGAGTCAATTTGGAGGCGTGTGATGGAATTGTATTATTTACGTTCAGCTCTGAAATTACCCCAAGAAACTCTGTTGTATCAAAAGCAAAACTTTGAAGGAATAGACTTAATTTCGCAAGAAGAGCTTCGTGTTGTTAGCGATATATTTCAACAAGGCATCAGGTGAGAGAAAAGTGAAACAAATTTGAGTGTACCAGTCCCTCGAGAATAATTAGAACCTTTACAATTACTGTGAACCTTTACAATTGTTTCATATTATTTACTTTAGTTACTTATTGAGAATGAACTCTTGTTGCAGAAGTGTGTGCAGAAAGTATTCTACGTTGCATGAGCGTACGTCATCATAACTTAATATACCATTCATTCTTTATAAACTTTGCATCAAAAGCCATGAACTACATTCTTCGTACACATAATGGTGCTCCTTCATTGCACTTGGCTGTCATTGACCAGAAATTTATGAAAGTTCTTACTATGAACTGTATAAATTATGCAGAAACCCACTTAAATTTGACCCTGAATTTTGAGACGAATGATCCTTTCGAGAGTTTTCTTAATCGTTCGTCAAGAAATAATCTAAGTACATTCACACACCAGGACCAGTACGAGCACTTTGGCTGACCGCGCTCGCTAGCTCGTACATCCGTCTCGTGTTCTTCAGCCGTGGTTACTGAAGCACGCGAGGCTTTCAAAACTATCGAGAATTTCCTTAGCATTCTTATCTCTTCAGCAAGCACATAAATTCTCCTAATGCGTATTGTACGGTTACTTCTTCATTATTAATTTACACATTCCAAGTCAAATTTCATATCAACTAAAAAATAAATACTTCAATTTACAATACATGCGATTGAGATGCGACTCAATGCGTATCCTAATTTGGAGCAAGTGTATTGCTCTTTTTGTTCGTTCCGAAAACTGCGTAACTCTTGAAGAGCTCGAGACAGATGTGCTGTAATTGCTTCAAGAATGCGAGAGATTACGTGTCTGCGTCTGTTCATACAATTGAGATAGCGCTCTTGAAGCTATACACATAGCTGCATGCTCTCAGTGAAGATAAGCCTCTTCCTTCTATTTTGATCTTCTCTGCATCTGCAACATTACACGCTGCCGTTTCACGGCCTAGGATCTTGCATGGTTGCGTCTGCAACATTACACGCTGCCGTTTCACAGCACAGGATCTTGCATGGTTGCGTCTGCAACATTACACGCAACAGGATCTTGTGTGTGTCTGCAACACAGGACGGTGCCGCTTCATAGCCCAGGATTATGTCTACGTTTGTAAAGCTGCACGCTGCCGTTTCATTGCCCAGAAGTTCACACCACTATCGCAAGTGCTTTATGACCAGTCTTAAGCTATAAGTCATAACCCAGGGCGTATTCACTTGATACTTGAATACTTTGACCTCGAATGACATGCCCCATTTGCAGGTCATTACCTGGTGCACCTGTATTTGCAAATTACTTTTGTTCTGAGACACGAAAATGAATTATAAAGGTAGTGTACTCTGAATCTATTTATTGCGTTCAACTCTTCCAAATACCATTGAGAGAATAATGATCATTGCAGTGAAACTCTCTAAAAGGAAAATTTGTACGATTTACTCTAGCTTGACATCATGAGGTCGCAGAATGACCGCCGTGCTGGCCGACGCCCGCACATTGGTCAACACTGCAACTCGGGATCCTACACCAGCTGCTGAATAGCCTTCTGATATTCACGTGAGAAAGATCTCAAATGGCCAAATTAAAAACGCTTCAAGGTTACATGATACTATAGCTCAAGAAAGAAGATCATTGTCATATGGCTCTCACGATGAAGGCGCAATTTCAGCATTCAGCACCTTTGTGATAAGAGGGATAACGATAGAGGGTGCATTCAGCAAAATATTCAGGTTCTTTATCGGAAAATAGCACTCGCTCTCGAATTGCTCTATACAATAAACAGTTTCGCCATGATTTCGATGCTGTCCTCAATTGCTCAAGGCTGAACTTACTTTTACAAGGAGAATATTAGCTGATGAAAATGGGATTATGCTGCATGAAAATATTATTACCTTGTAACGTTTACCACATCTTGTACACAACTTCTGTGACTAGCAAAACTTTTAGGTACAAGGTGATCCAAAGTACGTACAAGTAAAGGATATATACGCCGCTCTGCGTTTATAGAGTTCAACCAAGCAATTTTGGACTTCGAATAAAACATGCGGAGAGTCGACCATGCCACGTGGACTACCAATTCTCTTCACTTAATAGTGAAATTGCTGACTTGAGTAGAATTATTTCAGAAAATGGTCATCTCAAACGACAGAAGTTTAAATACTATTAATCTCTTCGAGAATGCGGCCATGCACACATGAAATATGCCGTCCCTATGATGCGGAAATATTCCGTCTCTATGATGCGGAAATATTCCGTCCCTATGATGCGGAAATATTCCGTCTCTATGATGCGGAAATATTCCGTCTCTATGATGTGGAAATATTCTGTCTCTATGATACAGAAATATTCTATCTCTACGATGCGGAAATATTCCGTCTCTATGAAGCGCTAATGAATCGGCCGCGTGCTAGCCCCGTTTCCTGCTGCCACGACTCGCTATGCCCGTCATTCAACATTCAATCCTACAGCAGACGCGTATACCATAAAGCAACTAGAGTAGTGATTTCATGTAGCAGACAATATTTGCTAAATCATTTAAGCTATTACAATGACCTAGCCAGAAATTCTACCAAATTAAATGACACCTATTTTAGCGAAAGTCAGGCCCCTGACGTCTGTCGCGTTGGTCGCATTTTTTATCAGACCTTGTAAACATATCTCAATCGCACGCAAATTACGAGCATTTCAAACGATATAACAAAAAACTTCTACCTGTTACCCAGTAACTTTCGAGAACTTTCGCTGTAGCCTCGCCCACAGTCAAAGTTTTCTCCTCCAGCCCAAATCCTACGCTTACTGTAGAATATCTGAGCTGAAATATCAGTGAAAATCACTAATTGACAGCGAATTTTGTCTACTATGGTATGATACAATTAAAATTACCTTGAACATTCTCTCCATGAACTAATGATGAAAAATTTGATTGTTTGCGATGTAGGAGAACAAAGTTCGTAAGAACTAAGAAATTAAATTGGTTATTACAGTATAAGAGCGATGAATTCTCGCTTAAACGTCTGATTTTAAGAATATTTACAAAATTGAATGGGGAATCGCATACGTGTAAGAAGTTTACACTTTAAACGCAGCTTAAAAATTATGTTTTACAGCTGTAGCGCTTGATTCTGGAGTCACAGCCTGCCACATCAAGAGTTTTACAGCTGTAGCGCTTGTTTCCCGAGTCACAGCCTGCCACATCATGAGTCTTCACTCGGTTTCATGGCCTTCATCATAGCGCATGAAGGTTCAGTTGGTCTCCTGGTCATCATTTCAATACATGTTGAATATACGTCAAAATGTGAATAGTATAAATTCAAATAGATGATAATAACTAATAACTCACCCGATAGTGATAATAACACCACAAATAATCTAATACCGATGCACATAATACAATTCAATGGAAGAAAATAATATGCTATGTCTTGGGTTTTCATTCTGCGTTTCTGAAAATGAATTGCCTGAACTGGAAGTTAAAACCATGATGGAAAAAGGATTATCGACTGGCGTAAGGCAAGAAAATTTTTTTGCTTACGCTGCTCAATATCCTCTTTTTCCTTACACTAGCACAGAGAACGACAACGCAAAGCCTTTCGTGTTTGGCAATTCCAATAAATCTAGTTTTAAAGGCGGTCAGAGTGTCTGAATTTTGTGTTGAATGTCGTATGGGATGTGCAGTTTGGAGCCTCTGCTAGCCCAGAGGCACACGAGTGCGACGACTACCTCAACCTCAATCCATTAACTTACCCGTGGGGGAGTTCTATCCCAATTGTCACTGCGTTCATCACGTAAACCTCAAAGCTCAATTACTCCTGTGTTTTAATGTCCCAGTGTTCTATTCTTCAATAAAGTACGAACTGAATAAAACGTTTTCAATAGATGAAATGTGCACAACTGGTTCCAGGAAAATATCCCACCAACAAAGGTGTGGGTGTTAGAGCAGTCTTTGGATTGGTTGGTTCCCCGATTTGAGAGTCAATCAATTGAATAGAACTTATCCATAGCAGAACAAGTAACGTAAAGTTTATCTGGGAATAAATGCTATCAGAGGGGCGTACAAGATTTATCCGAGGAACACTGCAGTTCTCACAGTTATTTTCGCACCTAAAAAGAAAAAAGCGACTATTTCTATGATGAGCTACAGATGAACAGAATTCTCTCCACGGGCTTTGTAACAAGCTATCGAAGTTGGGAACTGCGCTGTATTTACAAGATTATAGCCCAGGAAGGCCTTTGGAAACTTGTAGACGTGCTTTCACAGGCTGCCTACAGCAAAACAACTCTCGAACTCTTGCGCCTGGTTAAGGAATATGGGTTAGCACCACGCATAACTAAAACTTCTCAAACAACTGTTACTTTTTTTCAACATGGTTATAGCAGTGCGTGGCAGGTTTAGTGATTATCACATAAAGTTCTCTGGCGGTGTCCTATTCTCTATTTTCCGTTCTGGAGACAGTGCTTGGCTGACGATTTAACTCGCTGTACGTTCTGAGGTTTTTACATACGGCGATCTAAGTAAATGTAAGAGACTTACATGGCGCAGTGTTAGCGTACAAGCCTCTTACACAGGAGGCCCTGGGTTCGATTATTGCCAGAGTGTTTCTCGCAACACCCGACGTTCCTGTGAGAGACACACCGACGAGGTCTAGATAAGGATACTCGAACTTCTTCCAAGAAATTATAAGGTAATACTAATTTTAATGTTGATGTTGATTAATTTAACAGGAATACGTTTGAGATAAATTTTGTTTCGAGATGTAACGGAGAACGAAGATTTATGTTCTCTTCTAATATATCTTAAGCCTGCCAGCATTTTGGTGATATGTTAGCGAACATACTTCCTCAAGCGACAAATAATAAAGCTTTAATGTATATTTCATACCGATAAGAAAACACGTTTTCTTCCGTGCATTGGACAATTGTGGGGGAAGTGTTGAAGAACAAAATTTAATTCAAATGCTTAGAATAGCGGTCTGTTGGAAAGAAAAGTGATGAATAAGTGATTGAAAAACAATTCCCAACTTAAGCCATACATCCACACGGTTCAAATTATGGACAATGAACACAATGGAATGTTTTATGTAGTGAGATCGAAATTGAAGATTACCAAATTTTCAGTGTAGTACTTTTAACCATAAAATTATCAAGTTTTAAATTGTAAACTCATATTTTGGCAGTTCGGGCATGAGAATTTCAGAATAGCTCCATCTTCGAGAATCAAATGAAACCTTTTCATCGTTTAAGGCCCAGTCAACACCTTCTAAAATAACTAAATTCTAATAAACTTTTTTATTCATTTTTGTTTTTGTTAGAATGATGTTAAATGTTGTAAATTATTCAGAAAAATATTAACTTATTTACCATTCTTAGTGAATGATTGTTGCCGATCTTTCTCTAGGACAGAATTAAGTTCGAAGTGCCTGAATAAAGAATGCATTTTTCAATTGGTAACGTTTTCTTCTCTGTACCTCAGCCATGACATTGCTGCGCAATAGAAAGGAGCTCCCTAATAAGTTCTGGAATTAATCTTAACTCACAAATCTTCCATAATTTATCGTTCTCAAGATTAGTTCACCTTTCACTTTAGGCCCGGATCATAACGTTGAGCTAAAAGGAAAGTCCGCTGATGTCAAACGATCAATATTAGTATTTGTGAAAATATGACAGGAACATAATCAGCTTATTCTGCCTCAGGGATTTTCTAAACAAATTATGGCCCTTAGTTATGGCTGCCTGCAGAATCACTCTTGACAATATTCATGGCTGATTCTGCTTGAATGGTTGATATCTTGCGCTATAACTGGCAGTTTTCAGGTGCTGTTGTACGATTATTTATGGGCATAGTTTTATTGATAACCTTGCGTTACAAAGAGCGATTACAATTTTAGACGACCCTGTATTAGAACTTTTTGTTCATTTCTGAATACAATGCATCATTACCTTTCTTCATCGGCTGCCGGTATTGGTGCTTGAAATAAATGAATCGAGCCAACTTCTCCTCTCACTTATCTTGAATATCTTGAAAATGTTTGGGCCTCTATGCCCTGGCCACACTGGAGTGCCGCCGGTTTACTTGTAACGCAAATCGCAACAGTTACGCGAAACCTTCAGAATTTATTATCGGATCTGCATTGTCTTTGTATTCAATAGACCTAAGAACTTGCTAAGGTGCGAATGTCTCCTCCTTCCAGCCAGAGGGAATTATATATTCTTGTTAAGCTGCTCTCCTTGGGCACCACTTCTACCACAATTAGCGCTTAGGAACAGTTACATCGTTTCCATATCACAACGAAGTATCTCAAAGAATTACCTCTCGATACGGGCTCGTAGCAATTACCTCAAAAAATAGTAGTGCTACGGGTGTAGCTCAAGGGCTTGAAATTTTAAAATAGCTGTATAATCTAAACTGGAAAAAAGGGTTCTGCAATACCTCAGCATGATCACGCTCCAACACTGCCACCTGTCGCACGTGCCTTCTCCGAGTGCCCCGCGATTGGTCAGGCATGGTGTAGATCTGACCAATGAGAGGCTCGTACCTGCCTAGCACCTGTCTGGCAGTAGCGCTGGGAACCCGCGACACCACGCAAGGACACTGTTACTGATGTTGCACCTTGCTACAGTGTATAATATACCTAGCACGTTGTATGTCTGGGTCTCTTTTTATCGCTTGGTACCTAGTGGTTCAAATCCGTGAACACTAAATATTCCATAACAGTCATTTGACAATGCACATATGCTTACTTACCAACCTAAATTTACGAGCAAGGCCAACGTGGGTCAGTGAACTTAACACAAGTTCTTGGCTCAGATATTCGGCAATTTACTACGAGCTCAACCGTTCCATAGAGTAACCAATGCGCCACCAACTGACATTCGAATCAAAGCCAATTGATTTTCTTCACTTGGATTGTTTTGCTGTTGCTCAATACGACTTCTGACCCAGCAAGTCACGGCCCAGATTAGCGCACAGAATAGACACTGCACTCCGTGCCGCGTCTAAGAGGGTATGCAATGTGTTCTGTTATTAATAAAAACTATAGAAAATTTCCCTGAAACACAGATATTATTAAACTAATGCTGAGCCATACGGATATTTTTGTAGATTTTCAAGCTCTCAGTTGAATAAAAATAGCACACGATTTGAACTGTAAAAGCTTACTATTTACTGGCACTCTCATGCATGTACGTTTTCAATTCTTATATTTAGTTGAATCCATGATAAATTATAAGTTTAAACAGTTCAACTCAGACCCTGAAATTTATGTTATTTTAGTTTCGTGAGGAGGAAAAGTTTTTTAATTTAGTTCCGAAGTGCAGAAAGGTATTGTATACATAAAATAATTTACAAAAGTATTTTAATGGCTGATGCTATATAGTATGAAAGAAAAGAAAGCGTTAAGATTTTTCGAAGAAAATACTCAATGTATATCGTTATTAAAAAGCTATGCATCAAAGATTATACTATATGTAAGTATAAATTCATAGTGGAAGGAATTGAAAGGAAAAGAGAGAGAGAGAAAGGAAGCAAAAGTGTAAAAAAAGAACAAGAGGAGTAGAAATCTGAGAACAGAAGCAAGTTAGAATTTTTTTTCCGGTTCTCCCCTATGCGTTGGAATAAAGAGCTGTGAATCTAAGCGGTACATGAAAGAATGATAACTTAACATCATACCATCTGAGCAAAGAAAATCTTCGAAAACTTGCACTACAGGTTTAAAAGTCATGATTTTCTCAGTCCCTCATATCGTGCGTTTTTCAGTACAATTCTTCCTTTACACTCAAGTTCACTTTTACCCAATGATACCTTCTAGCCAATTGATATACAACTCATGATTCTTCTGTGCATCACTGATCACAGTCCATTTATATTTTTATTATTTTTTTAACGAATTAGGTGAATACATATGTATAAATAAAAATTGTAGGTATTCCCCATCCATACTCCCTCGATTAAATTATGTAACTCACAAGGCATTGACATTCATTTTCTTTAGAATTTGTCAAATGTGATATAATTTTTATGTTTCAAAGAAGTGAATTTGTTTGCAACTTTTTTACACTTCATCACTGGCCAAGGGAATTTGTTTAGACAGGCTCAACGATTGCCATACAGCTCGATAGAGTTGTTCGAGTTCTTCAAACTTGGATAATTATTATGAAAACAACATTTCGCAAAGGTGAGAAAAATGAAAGTTGGGTCTCACGAGAAAGGGGAAAAATACTCAATGCTAAAACGAGGAATTTCTGAGATTTCAATAACGTATCCAACTCAAGAAATTGTGTTGTTCTCGCACATGTTATGCTCTTAGAAGATCGGCAATGAAGGAGATGGAGGGTCGCTTACTACGTGTGGCTGGCAGGAAGAAGGGGGTGACGAAAGTGGGATGACAAGGGAGTATGCCTATAATTTTGCGCTCTGGAGGGGTTATCCACGATGACAAGAAAATCTCTCATTCCAACCATCCAAAAAGATTTTGATTCCATGACGCAGGTGCAATGTAAGGCGCAGGTGCTGCTGGCAAGGCGCAGGTGCCCGCGCTGGCCTATGAGGTGCCAGGGTGGCCACCACCTGCTCCTCGACCGACAGGTTAACAACACGTAACAAATGATGCGTTCCAAACCAGTTTGCAATCAGTCTTTCCACTTCTCATATTTTATGATTGTTTCAGTTTTGAAAAAACTTGTCCTCACGTTTGGATGGTAGAGAAGGTTGTATGGTAATAATCGTGATAAGTTTGGTTAAAAAACGCTCTTCTTAAACCTCAAAAATTGCGCCGGAATGAGAATAGTGTCGTAGGTAACCACCATGAAAAGGGAAATGCAAGCCTTGCTTTAGGTTAGATGAATACAACAAAGTGCGCTCACGGAACTGTGAAAAGTATCATAGTGACCAAGTATAGTTTTAAAATGTAAGCATATTTCATTTTCTACGAGCAGTGGGGTTCAGAAAACACTGCAGTGATGCACTCAAGCCTTGTGAATTCGATTGCCGAAAAAATGCATTGATTTCCAATGCAGCCAAGACTCCACTCGACGTCGCTGCAAGACTTCCGTCTGCAATAAAGAAGGCTGTGAAGCCCCGCAGTCGCAGCTGCGAGACCCACGTACACTATCCGTATGAGGGGCACGCGCACGGTCCAAATCAGTGTCAAGCCAACGATGTGGCGACTGGATCATTCCATAAAACTGTGCATGGCACTACGTACTTTGATGGGCATAGTCTCCTTTCCATTCATAAAAGTTATGCTGACAAGCGCAGTTCAGCGGTGAAAATGTAGTGCCTACAAACACAGATTGCGATTTATAAACAGGAAATTCCCTGAATTCACAGGTTCTTACGTATTCATGAAATTAAAGTTCAATGACCCAGTTTCTGACCGGTTGAAATGAAGGGAAAAAAGATAATATTCGAAGTAACCAAAAGAATTCAAGTAGAATGTCCGTCAAAATGGTAATCAATGACTTTTAAAGCACACTGTCGCTCAGATTTACTCATGAAGCCACAATGCGTTGCGTTGTAGCGACACAATTCTCTTGCGGGTGAAAGCGAGATTTAGAAACGTTATTCGAGCTCCCATATTACGTTAGCAGTCAAGTCACTGTTCGTGCAAGCTGATACATTGATTTAAAACTATCATTATTTTGAAAACAGTGAGCTATGGGCAGCTGATGAACATCTGATAGAACGAAATAATTACAGGGGCTGCAGAAATACAGTGTTCTCATCTGTCACGTTTATGGTTCAAACGATTTATTCCCTCGGTCTCTTTGGTCTGCGAACTTCCGGCTGTTTATATTGACACCATCGGTACGATCTGAACCGACCGCCTCCAACTGCCGTATTGAAGGACGGCCAAATGAAACAGCCCCAAAGGACGAGTGCAATACAAGTCATGCGTCTCAATTTGACTGCAAGTACAGGACCCGATGAGGAAGTCAGCCTTCCAGCCTCGTGAAAACACACGCCTGCCTGAAAAATGAGAGCGAATAGTCCTGTAAGATGCATCTCCACACCATAACTATCACTTTCTTTTTCCCCTAATTAGCAAATAATTGACGATTGCATCTTCACCAACGATATTTTCGTTTCAATTCCTGGTATCCCTCACGTGTCATTTTGCTCAAGGATAGCAATCAATTTTGCCAGAACACAAACCGCAGTTCTGCTTTTGTTCTCAGGAAAATGCTTCACATGCGTTCACTTCTGTCGCAAAGTTTTGAATTTAGGGATCAACCCAAAATTTAGAAAATTTTACTCAAGTGATGTTTTCATTTGCTAATTCAGTAGTGAAGTGCATCTCATTGCAAGTATAAAACACGTTATTTTCATAAAATCCTAATCCTATTTGCAAAAGTTCCCTTCTATCCGGTAATTTTAAAATCGTTTATTAGAAGTTGAGAAAAATACTGATGAGCGCAAAAAAACGTATTGTTAATATAGCATCATACAATTATTTCCTATCAAGACAGAATTTTTTTCAATGGGAAAAGTCTACGCCGTATACAGAGAGAGAGGTAACGATGAAAAATTACGATGATTCAGTTTTACCTGGAAGACTACGGTTCGTCGCATATTATTGACGATCGCTTATGTCTACCAGCCCGTTAATTTGCGTAGTCATATCTCCGTGTATGTCTAAAGTTACATTCGTTTGAGTGAAACAATATTCCTATCCCGTTACGGATGATAAAACATTGTTTTCTCTCGTTCATCCCTGGGAAAATAAGCTAAGTCTCTCTTCAATTAATTCAGCACAAGCATTTATGCTGAGATCATCCCAAACGCCACGCCCTATTTAGGAATATATTTTCGATACTTGATTTCGCAATTTCAAATGATCTCGAGTACCGTACTTTGTCATTGACGGCAAACATTTTGCAATGTTATTAAATATCTTTTAAACGAAGCTTACTCTAAATTTCACACAAACCACTGATGTTAAATTGTAATCAAACTTAATTACATTGACATTTATCATACCACTGACGACGATATGTCGTAGAGTGAGAAATATGGAGGAAAAAAGCAGTCAAAATTGGATATGTGTATCTCGAGTCAATCGCAGTTTGAAACTACCACCAACACAACGCCAAAAAACCCTTTCCCTAGACGCTGTACACCTTTTAGCCCTGACCCTTGTCTGGAGTCGCATTATGGAAATGACATGTTATGGTCCCTGGCTCAATTACTAGCATGGAGGCAACACCCGTCTCGACTGCTTGTGAGGCTCTTGGAACAACCTCTGACGTAGATGTTTTGTGATGCTTTTTCGTACAAGCGTGTTTGAAAATTCTTTGTACGGGAGTGAGGCACGGAAGTTAAAAATTAATACTGAAAAGAGAAAACTCTGATAAAAAATCTCACATCCATCATGCAGTAGTGCTTAAGTGCAATGTGTACTTGAAAACAAGAGTAGCATAGCGAAGACAATTCTAAATGTGTACATGTTAATCCAACAAAATGTCATTTAAATGAAGGTCATTTCTGCTTCACTGTTAATTAATCTGACAAGGGTATACATATTTGCAACAAAATTTCTATGCTAGGGATTATTATTCTAGGGAAGTTATATTGACAGTAAGATCATGTGCGTGAATTAGTAACATACTTTCAATTGCGTGGAATAAGTTTCATTGCTGTAATGTAGCGGTTGAGCTAATTAGATGCGATAGTTGCAGCGTCTTCCGAGCATGAAGCTGGGAACCTTACTATCCGCATTCCACTGCTCTGCAGATGTCGCCGCGCATCTAGACAGACTTGAGTGAACAACAGAAGAGAGCTGACGTCTCTCCCACCGCCTCCTGCCGCTTGCATGCCTTTGTGAGGCCCACAACAAATGCTATTGCGCAACGCTAAGCTCTGCCTGTCCTGAACGAAGCAGCTCCAAATCAATTTGGGCCCTTATGTTCGAGTGTCTTCGTACGCGAGTAATAGTTCCTTCAGCCAATAGTTCCTTCACTTAGTGCGCGTCATCCAGCTACAAGTGAAAGTGTGTACATGTGACCATGGCGTGAAGATATCAATAGTTGCACAAGGTTAAGGCATTTCACTGTGTCGCAGTTTGGCCCAATGCAACAGACCAATTGTTTCCTGAAAATAATCGTATTTTTTACTACTGGTTCTGCGAGGGCGACGTCTATTCACTTCTGGGTCAGGTATCTAACAAGAATGGCGGGAAAATAAAGAGATATGATTGGCTACTACGTTTCATGACGTCAGAGTGCCTTCGCAGCAACTGGCTAAGATTTCAAGGACGTCATCACTACCTCCAAGAAGAGCAGTGTGACTCACTGAATCACCAGCTTCTTATTAGTTATTTGCTGCGAATGCTATTACGTCACGCTCAGTTTTGGCGGGAAGAAATACTATTGGTGTATTCTGTTACTATGGTACGGGAGTGGTCGAGCGACTCCAAGAAACCTTGGTTCAGCACCGTGGTTGGTCAAGATACTTTTACGCGGGAAAACTTCGACTTGCAGGAAGACATGACTAGATTGTTAGCAGAAGAAAAAGAGAACTTCCCTATAATTGCACTCTAACTTTCGAAACGCCTTGAGGTGATTACCTTAAGGTGAACTAACAGATGGTAAACGACAGCTCAAATTAGATCCTTATTTTAATAGTTCTGTGTAAAAGTAGGAATTCTACGAACAATTTACTACACAAACCTATACCGTGTTGCAACGCTGCTCTCGCACACGAGTTGATTGCATCACGCGAGGTTCCCGATACGCAGCGCAGTGTTGCCATTGACTTGCTCTTTGAGACTCAGACAAAGGATTAGGCTTGTAGTAATAGTTACAGTCTGACGTGCCCATTCACAAAATTTTCTTGACAGCAATAGCTATTAATTATCAAAAATAAGTACTTAGGTGCACCATACTTCTGCAGCGTCTTATGCATCGTAACAAATACTCTTGGGCCTTTTTTTTCTTTTAAACCCTGACGACGCACTTCAGGGCCTGTGTCTATCATGTCTTTCATGGTGGGTGCATCGGCAAGTGACCGAAGCGAAATTTTTCCTTAAAATCATTTGACTGGATATTTCTCGTACACACATAGAAAAGAAGTAATGCGAAAATACATATTAAATTGAAGTTATTTTTCAAGTTTTGCTTTGACTCTCTAACGGCGGAGTAATTAATTTATTTCACTCATCAGGAAGTAAAGAGGATGAAATGTTACTGGTATACGAATAACAAGCAACTCTCAAAAAATGAAACTTAGCAACTTTTCATCGTGAGCATTCTGCAAGCCGACACGAAAATAAGAAGGCATACAGAAAATAAACAGTACCTATAAAAGGATATAACTCTGTAACATATCAATAGACTTTCATATCTTGTCTTTAATTTTATGGGAAAATTATCCTTATCGACCCACTGAGAAGGAGTGTGAAAATTTAATTAATTCCTACTGATCGGAATGTAAAGAGAAATGACAAATCACTTTTTGTAAAGTGCATACCTTTAAAAAATTAATCGATTTCCGTTGACTTTAACTCAGATTACGTAATTCTGAATATTATTTATCTGTCAGTTTCGCAAACACCTATAACAAGAATATTATGGACGCATAAGTTAGAATTAATTTATTCCTCAACGTGATGATTTCCAATAGTGAAGGAGCGTATCGTAACACACTGCACCCTAACAAGAAGCTCCAAACTTGTGGATTTAATGGCCGAAAAGGTCCTCCCTGAAAAAACGCCTGCTTCAAAGCTATTTTCGACACAGACAAAAATACAATAGCGTGGGGACCGTGCTTATTTTCCCAATAAAATGTTGAATTGGTTTAATTTTATTAATCAACATAGTTTCTTTAAATTTCATGTTTTGTATTAGCATTATGTTGTAGAGGACTTCGTTCTGAATTAAACTAAAAAATATACAGTCAGTTAATAAGTGAAAGTTGTAAGCTTTTTAAAATATGGTACAACTGACCACCAGTACAGTATTTGGAGCATACGTCTCCGAATAATACAAATACATATTTTGGAATAGTTCCTAACATGCGTCTCTATTCATCGACTTGTTCGTGGTGGAAGTAGTTTTTACTACTTGAGCAGTGCATCATAAGATGAGTAGTAGCATTGATTGACATAATAATGATAAATAAATTTTCAGTTACGAGTTGAGGTTATTTACTTAGTAATTGTACCTCCGTGAAGTGTATTTCATATCTGTCCCTCTGCTACACCCATTAGTACTTCACAGAAGGAATTGTTCCTTATCTAATGTTTTTGAAACACTTCGAATTGATTGTGGGACTTCAATTGAGAATATGAAAGAATACGTTCGGCTGTCATTATGATCTTTAGTACTTGGTTTGCTTATTCAACTCGTGTGATAAAATCAGATATAAAATCTTTCTCAAGTCTCGTCATGTTCGGATAGTTCATCCAATGAATCAACTTGTAGCCCTCATGAGTTCCTTTTCCTAGAATGTATCAATATTTTTTGAGCATTTGTTAAAAAACAGCGAAAGTGTTGACATGTTATCCTTTATTACTTCCAACACGTTTTACCGTTGGGTTTTCAATGCCTTTACAACTACATACTGGCGTGATGAGGGATGTGAGGAATGTGTGATTTAGGTTTCCTTTCCCAACGGAAGTACTCCTTGGTTCCGTGAAATACCTTGCCTGAGCCGGGATCGAACCCTGAACGTCCCGGCTGCGAGGCCATCACGCTGGGACGATGTCAAATACTGTACTCGTACTGATTATTTAACAAAGTCATTTTCCGTTAATTTCGGAAATATGATTGTAAATAATTTAGTTTCAATAAATGTGTCATTGCCCATGACTAAAACAATAGACAAAAACAAGCAAACATGTAATACGATAAGATCAAGTCTTAAGGGTAAGGGAACATGAATTTTTACGATCATAATTAACAATGACTCAATCTTAACTACCCAGAGTTGAAACGTTCTTCAAAATCTAGTAAGTAAACATCAATTTTAACGACTTGATTGTTCATTAAACCAGAAATGAATATCAGAAAACATACAATTAGAACTAATGAAACCGTCGTAATTAAAACAACAAGCTGTGCAACCGTGCCCAACTCTCAACGAGACGCAAATGTGAGGGTGCTCTGCAAGGCAAGAGCCAGAAGTTAAACGTTAGGAGCTCACCCCTCTCATCCAACATGCATGCGTCTTAGATTAGACTTCACAGCTAATCAAGGAAGTAGTGCTGACATTTCTCATTCATAATCAGTACCAGGGAAGTGTGGTCGAGACAAAAATATCGATCTTGCTAACTGTATTATTTTAACAATCATTGTGAAATTCCAGCGGTAAACTGAACGTTACCACTCATCACACTTATGCGGCCAGTCAGCTATGACTGCGCCGTCGTCCTGGCCTTTTGCTTTGGATTGTAGAACATTTGAATGGAATCCTTCATAGAAATCTTCAGTTTATGAAAGGAAATGTCAGCGTGATTTCTAAACATAAGATAACGTGGCGAAATAAATGATTAATTAACGACGCAAATAAGCGCGCTTTGCCTGATTAACAGCGTCGAGTGAGGCCAGAAATTTAGGCAGGTGCCGCTATACAACGGAGTGTGGGAGCTGCCGCTTTACAACGCAGTGTGGGAGCTGCCGCTTTACAACGGAGTGTGGGAGCTACCGTTTTACAACGGAGTGTAAGAGCTACCGTTTTACAACGGAGTGTAAGAGCTGCCGCTTCACAACGGAAGGTGACAGCTGCTGCTTTACAACGGAGTGTGGGAGCTGCCGCTTTACAACCGAGTATGACAGCTGCCGCTTTACAAAGGAGTGTGGGAGCTGGCGCTTTACAAAGGAGTGTGGGAGCTGCCGCTTTACAACGGAGTGTGGGAGCTGCCGCTTTACAACGGAGTGTGGGAGCTGCCGCTTTACAACGGAGTGAGGGAGCTGCCGCTTTACAACGGAGTGAGAGAGCTGCAGGTTATGGCAACGCCTCCGCGAACCCTGAACTGCCCAGCTTCTTCTGAGGGAAATAAGTACCCAAACTTTGCTTTAATTTAAAAACATTTGAGGAATAAATAATTTTCTTAATTTTCAGTTTGATTTTTCTCAATAGCTACTTGTCATATTATAGGAGTTTCCAAAGAGTTGTTTGAACACTAAAGTAGGTATAAAATTTCAAAACGCCGATTAATAACTGTAATTACTCACTTCATCACACCCTTTGGAGTGTAGAATGAACCTCCAGCAAGGAGCACTTTAAGCTCCCTACATAGATCTCTGAAAAATACACTGAACATGAGGAATTTTCACGTATATGTTGATTTGAGTACCTCGAAGGATAAACGTACATTTGCCCAAGTATCTGTTTTATCGCTTCCCAAATTCAAGTTCGTTTTGATAGCTTTTATGGACGTGCCATATCTTGGTTGCAACATGGGGGCGCAGGACGGAGTTCATCTCGCCACAGCGCAGCACTTGACACTGCGGCCCGTAAAGTGTTGTGGTAGGAACAAATTGCTCATAAAAGCCACATTCCTACGTAAACGAGCACTTGTGTTAAATGTGTCTTACAATGTTGTCGAATAATGACTTTGTCCTACTTTATCACTGATTAGAAGCGATGGACGAACTGAGCACAGATAAGAAAAAACACTGTCAGGAACATCTCGTGTGAAAACGTGACCACAAAATTACTAACGTCAACATGAGCTTAAATTTGTCGCTATCCCCCTAGAAGGGGTGACTGGCGACACAATAATGCTAGAGCTATGACCACAGGCAGACAGATATCTATTGGGTTTGTCCTCAGTTGTGCAGGTCTCCCTCTAACGTGCTATCCCCTCACCACCCACAGCCGTCCTCACCACAGCCCTCCCCTCACCTCCCACAGCCGTCCTCACCACAGCTCTCCCCTCACCACCCACAGCCTCTCACCTCCCGTGGTCGTCCGGCCGCTGAAGATGAGCATTCAAATCAGGCGCCTCAATCTTTTTCTCCCTCGTGAGACTCATCCGTCATCACTGCTCAACACCAACGTTTAACTTCAGTTGTAATCTTTTCCGATTATCTTTCCTTATCTTGCATCTCCGTTGCTAAAAATATTTTATCGTCCTCTTGCATTTAACTTTCATGTTCTTCTTCTGCTCCTTTGCCACTTTCTCTCATCACCTTCATCGCCACATTGTCTCACCACCTTCATCGACACTTTCTCTCACCACCTTGATCGCCACATTGTCTCATCACCTTCATCGCCACTCTCTCTCACCCCCTTCATTGCCACTCTCTCTCACCACCTTCATCGCCACTCTCTCTCACCACCTTCATTGCCACTCTCTCTCACCACCTTCATCGCTACTCTCTCTCACCACCTTGATCGCCACTCTCTCTCATCACTTTCGCTCGTAATCTTCACTCGGTACGAGCAATCATCCCTATACTTGTTTTCACTCTTCCCTTTCAATCTTCTGATGTCGTTACATTCACATCATATCATTTCCTCAACATTCTTCCCTCATAAATCTGGTCCTAACACATTTCTCTAATATTCTATGGTGCGCCACCAGCTCCTAATGCTGCACTGCTAAGCCCTCAACCCATGTACTCAATTCACGCTCCCCTCATTCTCCACACCTGGCTAAAAATTTGCCAATCCTTATATCTCATACTTAAATCATAATTCCCAATCCTAATTCCTCACATTGCATACTTCCTTCAGAATTAACTTGGATGCCTTGGAGATGTTTGGGCCTTCACGCCCGGGCCACACTGGGGTGCCGCCGCTTGAATTCCTTCCTCTTTATTCCGCGTGCCTCATTTCTGAATGCACCTCTCCTTAACCCTCATTGCTCACTGTTATTTTTGCCCTTCTCACTGTACGTCTTGAATTATTATTCTTGTAGCCTTCTAATCGATTTTTCTTTCATGATCCCTCCCTTATCAACCCTCACTTTTTACCCCTGGTTCTTTACAAGTCACTCTTTATCTCCCCTTATCACCCCTTCCCAACACACCCCGTCAAAGAAAAATGCACAGCACTTTTCTAACATGCGATGACATGTTGTTCGAATTTTGTCATCAAATTCTTTGTCAAAATTTTCTCATGAATTTGCCCTCGGTTGGGCAAATGAACAGCCAAATGAGAACATTCTTTTTTTCCCTTCTCCATGTTTCGCTTTTTCCCCAGAAACCGGAAATAAAGCATGTTAAGGAATCTTGTTCTTTACGTTGTATAGTCAGAGAATTTTATGCGCCCACCACCCATTCTGCCACCTCTCTTGAAACGGAATGAAGTCTTAAAGGGAAAAATGAAACTTAACTCATTCGAGGTGAACTTTTATTACGAAAACAACCCCTAAGTTCTTTTCGAATTTGTAACCTCGCCAAATTTATTCATAGAAAAGTGTTGATAAAATCATGAATTTTTCACTTTCTACATGAAACATATTGCGCTTCGTGTCTCCTAAATTTTGCGGTTTGTTCGGTTCCTTGCATCAAAACGTATCGGTTACAACCAACCCCATCACTCTTGTACAAAAATTAGGGACAAAGAAAAGTTGAAAATTATTCATTACATACGTTTTAATAACTCATTTTGTAGAAAAATCTAAAAGAGTTGTACGAAGGAAATGTGTTTCATTTATCGAGTGCCATAAGAGCGCCAAGTGTGACAGTGATAGGCCCACAGTAAACCAAGCTCTCCAACTCCGACGCTTCTTTCATTTGTTTTTCTTTGTTATGTTCATGTGTTTGTATGTATACACGTTTCTCACCAAGTGAAATGCTTCATTTGTAGGTTATTATGTTTCGATACTTATGCTCCAATTAGTTTAATTCATCGTATAGAATATGATGTCATACGCTCGGTGGTATTGTACATACAGTTAATGATGAAATTTTTCTTAAGCCTTCCAATATTCAATAACTTCACTAATTTCACGAAACCTAGCGTTTATGCAGTCGTGAACTTCTTGTGTTTATAAGTACGTTAAAACTTAACAGGAATATTTATCTACATTTTTAGAAAAATAGTTTATACGGAAAAAATGACAAATAAACTTTGCGAAAGTTATCAATCTTGAAAATGTTTGGGCCTTTATGCCCTGGCCACACTGGGGTGCCGCCGGTCAAGATAACATTATTTATACAGTTGGAAAAATCGTCGTAAGTGTAAAAGGTACATTCTACGAGTGATAATATGGAATTTAAACTATTTTACGCACTACCGAAATTGCGCTGGATAATTCTTACGTAAAATTTTCTATTGAATCGAGAACACAGCGGGGAGCAAGAAGGGATAAACTTTGTCGTTACTACGTCAACGCCTCGATGGGCAAGACAAACAAATCTCAGCGTGGATACGAGACAGATAATTAGTGATTTTCACCAATCAGGAATTAGTTAGGATATTATTTTCTGACGCTTCATCGTCACGAGATCTTTAGCGTATTGTGTTCCTATACAGTTTAACCAGTTGGGCACAACATGAACTATGTACCTGGACAAGAAATAAAACAAAAAATACCACCGAAAACTGTACGAACTTTATGTCGTGAAGTCCATATGAATCTAAAAGTGTTGGTGAATTAAATTCACAAAATTGTTGTATATGTAGGCTACCAGAGCGAGTACTCGAAAAATACAGCTGCAATGGAAAATTTCTTCCAATTAAAAGAATAATGTTGTATGAAGTTTATATAAAGATTTTGAATGAAAACCTAAAGCGATCCGCACAAAGTCTTCGTTCAGATCGACTGTTCACCTTCCAACAAGATAAAGATCCCAAACGTACGTCTAAATCTATGGCCGCATGGCTTCAAGAAAAAAAATCATTACTGTGGCTTTCGATGAGTTCTGACTTTAATCGAATCGAAAATTTTAAGCGGTATTTAAAAATTAAGCGAAGTTGATAGCCTCCAAAGAACCTTGACGGAGTAGAATGTATAGTTATTAAAGAGTGAAAGAATATCCCAGCAGGAACTTGATCAAATCTTAACAAAAACGATAAGAGAAAGCAGCTAAAAATTAAAAAATGAAAGATCCCGTTACTGATCATATTCACATATGATACAATTGTTATCGTTATAGTCGTTAGTATTATCACGTATCGTTATTATTGTTATGTTTGCATATGTTGGGTGAACGTATTGTTATTGTGTTCACATTCTCTTCCTGTACGAATGATTTCGCCTTCATTACCGTTGCATAATTTGCCTGTTGTATACGAGGCCCTGCGAGCTGAACACTCCAATGCCCCAGTTCCTTGATTGTGTAGACAATACTAATCCACACTTATTCATATTCACACAACATTCAATTTTATTCTTATCCCTAAAGGAGCGTTGTAGCTGAAATAGTTTATGAGTATTGTTTTCTGAAATTTGCACTACAGTATACTATTTTTGATACACTGTAATGGTTCTCCTGATTCAAGGTGATGAAAAAAGATATTTTCCCTCTATGTATCCTTACAAAAAAAGTTGATGGACAATTTAGAAATATTCAGCTTTCAAATAACGCAAGCAGCAACACACTAGCTGTAATAGGTTTTGTAGAATATCTATTGGGATGACAAATAAATTTAGACGCGTTTTTTGTCATTTAAATGAATGGAGCGTAGGCGTGTTCAGCTCGGACGGCCTCATCGATTCTCTGTAACCATTTTTCTGAAAGTTGAGTTATATATACCTTTCCACGAACTTATTATGTAACACATAATAAACTTGAGATCGTAGAAATACTGGATTTTGAGAAATTGGTCAAAATATTTAATATTGGAGAGTGCACAAATAATTTTGTCGCTAAGTTTATGCCATATTTTAGTGTACGTTATACAATATGTACATCATGCAGCACGGATATGCTGAGCGTGCTATCTGTGGACTAGCTGACACGTTTTTAATCTCATGGTTTTCACTTTCGGATATTTGGGGGGAAAGCGACCAAGGAGTAAGCGAAAGAAATTTGCACACCTGAAGTGGAGGCGCTACAGCTCTGCTGGCTCTTTTCGACAAGCTGCATCCACGCCACCTGTAAAAGAGGAGTTGTACATATTCTTTTAATGCCCTTGGTAGCACAGCCGCCTTATCCCAATCGGCGCTTCTGTAAACACTTGAGGCAATCCACTTAAAAGCTCCGAAAATTATACCATCTGTCTCCATTCCTAAGCGTCTGTCATAGTTATCAACCGGTGGCTATTGTCTACTATGCTCCTTATCATGAAGATAAAGAATGAATAGATATGGGAAAAGCCACATGCATTATTGACCTAATTCCTGCAGTGTCTTCACTGCTCAAGCGCTTCTTTACAGGTGGGGCTAATTAATATTTACATTGTGATACACTGTCGCTACATTGTGAGTTACATTTTGATACACTGTCGCTACATTGTGAGATACATTGTGATACACTGTCGTTTCTCGCATACTGAGCTAGATAGTTTCAGCAAATAATCGCTTATCTGCTCATTCGTTGTCTATAACACTTTGTATTTTCTTATTACTGCACAAGTATTTTTCATACTATTTGATGCTTGATCTAGTTGATACCGCTCGATTTGAGGGACGTAGGTAAAGCATAAAGCAATTGTTTATAGGAACCGAGCTCAGTGCAAGGGCCGCCTGAACATGTCATCATTCTTAACTAAGAACTCGTCTCTTGCTGTCCTTAAAACGAATAGTGGACAAGATAGGTCAACTTAATGAAGAAATTTATGTTGCCTAAATTTAGCTCACGTAGAGTACGCCTAAAGCGTGCGAGCAATCTCCTTCACTTAGATGCGTACAAATTTTAATCGAATATCCTTATTTCTGGAGAAGCAACACATAGGGTAACGTTAATATGATTTCTCTCGCTAGAGATAACCTGCAAGGAGACTTACGGCTTTCTGCCTCAGTAACTACAATCGCCGTGATCGAACTCCTCTGTACGCGGGTCGCTTTGTACACCACGGTCTGACCGTAGTTACTGTGAATGAGGCGAACAACCACCACTCACTGATGCTCACAAGCACAGCTTTGAAAGTGGACTGTAGGGATTGCGAGAATGATGTCACTCGGGGCAGATTTTTAGAACAACTGCACTTTTAAGAAATGTGAAAGTATATTTGTCTCGCATTCGTAAATTCATTTTTGGCTTTATTATTTTCCACAAAAAAAGGTTAAATATGACCTAGTGCTAACGTATAAAGCTTGGTCCGGTTCATGGCTTACTCAGGAGCCGCTCTCGGAGAGGACACCGAAGCTCAGTTTTCTCACAATGGTTATCAAGCCCTGCCTGCACCTTGTGAGCGCGTAGTAACCAACCTAATTATGCCTAAAAACCATGGGCAGTAGGGGTGACAAAATGAAGATACTCTCATTCTTTGACTCCGTGAAAGTACAACATGTAGAGCTCCATACCAAAGAGATCGAAAGCAGACTCACAAACTGACAAACTAACATTCTTATTTGTTATTATAAATGTATCTTTCGGTCCTTAGAAATGAATGATTTCTGCCGAGTAGCACGTGCTTTCTAGCAACTATTGCAGAAGGTACTAAAGAGCAACTCTTTCGTTATCTGATAATACGTTTGATTGGTAATTAAGATTCGACCTTGGGATAAAACTCCATTTCTTTATTCAAACCGCAAAGAAATTTTTGCAAGAGTTGAAAAGTTCCAATGAAACAAACAAACAAAACCGGAACCTGAAAAAAATATATAATTCAAAAATTATTGGCTGCATTTTATTTTGTTTCCACCATATTCTCCCTTGAACGGTTTCAACCAATGCTATACGTTTTGATGAAATATCTATATCAAATATCAAATATGAAGTTACTCTAATGAAGGCTGTCAGAAACATGTTAGCGCTGGAAAGTCAAACAGAACGTACGCTCCACAATTTAACTTTCATTCAAGTTTTACAAAAACATTTGTTGCAATTCCTATGTAGTAAATCCCTTTAATAAGAATTTTGTGAACATGTTTTAAGCTCCAATTCCTTCCACATGTCGTACATTTCTGTTCAAGTCCTTATGAGCTCTTGATCGCATCGATGAAACAATTCGTTTGATAAACTGTGGACCATTTGTCGTAGACAGAAATGGACGACATGTGAAAGGAATTGGAGCTTAGAACATCTTCGCAATATTTTCGATAAAATGATTTACTAGATAGTGGTTGTATGGACTTCTTATCTAAATTTCGAAATAAAGTTAAATTGTGGCGTGTACATTTTGATGTTTGACTTTCCAATGCAAGCATGTTCCTGACAGCTTTTAGTAGAATAATTAAACGTAAATATTTTGAAGATATTTTATCGAAATGTACAGCATTTGTTAAAAAATGTTCAACGAAGAATATAATAGAAACAATGGAATTGCCGCAAATAGTTTTTGAATTATTTTATTTTCATTTCGGGTTCGTTTTTTTGCTAGATACCCTGCATAGAGAACTCATTTTCCATAACCAAACACTTGAAATAAAAAACAAGAGCTGTTCCTTGCCGAGTGTTGGCTTCCACGCTGTACAAATAGTTTGTCATAGTTTACTCGTAGTTCATATGGTTGGAGTAATTTGTTCTTAAAAATTGTCCTTTCTATAACAATTCATCAGATATGTAAGGTTTAGACACATCGAACAACGCTACGGCACTCTCCCAATTGAATTTAACGCCGCTGGACGACATTAAATTGTCCATGTTTTCCTTCAGCTTTCTAATTGTCCAATGTATGATACAACTACAATTGTTATCTCTTCTCGGATTCAATCAAGACGAAGAAAATAATTTTTTTGCCTAAATTAGTGGGTATATCATGATGCACTGATTGATCGAAAAAAAATCGTTAATCTTAATTATTTATTACACTTTTTTTCAAACGAATTAGAGCTGCTGTTGGCTCGTCATTTGTGATACAAAGTTTGCAATAATTTTAAGTTTTTCTACAAATGCTGCCATCGTTTGTCTAACTTTTCCAATGCAGTAAGAAGAATAATCCTCGCAGGCATGCAGCTCTTTCTTAGGTTCATCTCATGAATTTTGGATAGGGTTTAAATCTGGAGAATGTGGAGACCATTCCAGGTGGCCAAATGAGCTCATATTTGCAGAGAACAAACCGTAATCACAGCTATCACGATAATAGACGAGTTTTCCTTCCTGCCTACTTCCTTGTACGCTTTTCCCTATGTAAGAGTTTTGTTTGGGATTTCATTGCAGTGCCACACATTAAGAATGTACACCAGAAGAACTGAAACTCAAAGGAAGAGGTGTCCAATATGTGTTTGCATTAACAAATTCTATGGTAGGAACTTCCTGATAATTAGAACCTCTCAAAGATAGTTAACAAATTTGATTATATCATTTGCCTCAAATCACACTTCGGTATGAAAGGGTACCTGACACAGCCTCGCAAAAGTATTTTATGCGTCTCTCTCTATCAGTTTTTTCAATACTGGCGATTCACTGTGACGCTTTTGAAATAACTAAATTCGCTTACCATTTTTGTGACCTTTCAGCTTCTCTGGACTGCTCTCGGAAAATTTTAACGACGAACACAAGTTTTACTCCTTTTCCCCGAGACCAGCGTTCTGTCGCATGGCTCTGGGTGACAAATGCATTCCACAAGAAGCAGTTCGTATCTTCCCCTGAGAGTCAGTGCAAGAAACAGCACTTGTTCGCCGCAATTGCTTGGTTTATTTTAGACAGAAAGTGAAGTTTGGACCACGATGATAGACGTCATGAAGTGGGAAGCGGTGCTTCAAATGCCGATAATCGCAATCACCAACAAAGAAGCCCTTGTTCACCTCCGAATAAAAAACCTGTAATGAAGCTTCCACTTGCTTTTGTTGGGCTTGCTCGAGCTATAAAAACCAATATAACAGTCCTCTCGTCAAGTGTCTTTTTAAGAGAACGAATAACGTTGATGAATTAGCTCATTGTTGCACACGATAACAGGTGTGCCTCTAGTGATACCTTACTTTTGGGTATTTGTAGAGAAACGTTTTCCCGTTTGTAGAATAGGCGTACGTACGATGTACATCACACCTTTTATGGCGGCAGGTGATACACTTTAAGCGTATTTTTCATTCACTGGTGCAAAGGAGGGGAGATTCAGAACAGTCAGTTATTCTCTGTCAGCTTTAGTGTTTTATTTCAAAATCTCATATAAAAGAAGAATATAACGCACAAATTTTGAACAGTACAGTAAATAGTTTTACAGAGATGAGTTGACATCGTAGAAGTATCATTGATATCTATAAATTTTTCTTCGGGGAAGGAAAATGAATTGATTTGCATGAGTTATTGCGTTCGACTATTTCCAGGGTACGAAGTCGGAAGGCCAAATTAAGGTCCGACTTCGCCTCCGACATCCAAGATTTCTTGGATTCCGACTCAGACTCCGGCGGTTCCACTGACTCCAACCTTTCGAAATTACAAAATATTACGTCGCACTGTCAACGTAAGCAAAACAGATGGGTAAAATAATTTCTATAAAAAATTATCAATACCAATTGACACGCGACTTAAGTTTTTGAACCAACAAATTTAGATGAGAATTCAATAATAGTGAAAATGCAGTCCATTAATAAAGAATTACGCCCAAAGTAAAGATTGATTGAAATATTACACCATAATAATATAATGCAAATTACATCGAACAAACCTATAAAAACAGTAAATTGGGTACAAAAGTATTCAATACCTTAAGAATTATAAATTTAATGAACATGAATGATAAAAATTTATAGACGGTATTAATTTTTCACTTTGAAATAGTACATATCGCTTTCTATTTCGACTAGATCCCTTAATAAAACAAGATTACGTAATTGACGTAGCTTTTATACTAATTTCTGATATTTTGATTTCTGTTATTGATGATACTTTCTCCAAAAAAAATTATAAAAGATTATAGTAATGAATTTCATCTGCATATACTATAAAATTGGTCACTAGGTTTGAACTTGATTCTATTTCACTATTTGGTGTTGTAAACATTTAAAAATCTATGAGTTAATCTAAGTTGTTAAGTACAAGCCCAAAAAACAAAATTTAAAAGTTTGCTCGTAGAAATAGAAAAAACTTCAGGGAATTTCTCCTTCATTGCAGCACGAAGGTCTGTCATGACGAACTTTGGGCTGGAAACAGACTTTCAACGCTCGCTTGTTTTTTGTGGAACTGCTGCAACCAACGGAGTAGACAGACACTAGTCACCATCGCATGGTATTGCCACGTTGGTTTCGTGATCTTCCGACTTTGATTTTCTTAATATTTGGTCAACATGCTTTCATGCGTCATCAAAGTCACGCTTGAAATTTGCTAAGCTTTTTTTTAATGAAATATAGTTCGTATTGAATTTGACTTGAGGTGTTAGAGTCGGACCATAAGTTTGTCTCCAGCTCTGATTCCCTGCAATTTTAGGAGTCCGACTCAGACTTCCCCAAAAACCTTCGATTATACTTACTGTATGACTCCAACTCTACAATCCTAATTATTTCACTTTTTCCTCATGTTTGTACACAATTAGCTTGTTCAAGGTAATTGACTAAAAAAGTCAGTCGAACTTACTAACATATGGTTAATTAGTCGAAATGAACGTCATTTGCCTAAGACAGGCTGTTCTTATCATTTTCTCCGAGTAGTGGGCTGCGGGTCCGCCATAAAACAATTTCTTCACTGTTCTGTAACGGCTTGATTGGGGGTCAACACTCGTATTTTCCATGCATTTGATTAAAGGAAATACCCATGATTGAATTATCAAAACAACTAAAACCTTTAATCAGAGTAAAGAAAGAGAGCAAGCATGATGGAAGCATGTCTAACTTCAAAACTCGAGAGGGTCCTGAATTCCAACCCAACATAATTATGGAACAATTTAACGCACGGCCCGTACCAGTACAGTAGCAACGGCGGCTTACCCTCAATTCATAACAGTTTTCTGCTTCTACAGTACGTGGCTTATGGGGCTCTAGCGGATCATGTCTGTACCCAAAAAAATTGTCGTAAAACGTAAACGGGTTTGACGTATTTTCCCTCAAAATCGAAATGAATTTCAAGCCATAAATGGTCTTCCCAGAGCATGTAATTGAGTAGACAGGAGTGAATGAAGAATTGACTACAACCGAAATTTTCATGAAGACAGCGGAAGGTTTTGGAGTGCTATGAAAGAGTTTGCACCTCAATAGTATAACGTGCGTCAGAATAGTGAAAGACAGCATTAGTTGCGGGTTGGATTGTGACGTAATTGTGGGATATTGGCGAAGCAGGTGTTGAAAATTGTGACTGAGAGTATTTGAAGAAATGGTTATCACTGAAGGAGTGCGGTAAAACTTACAGGACCCGGTAGTATGAGATCTAAGGATTGTAATTTTACAGGTTTCTGAAACCTAA
>VOMN01001188.1:0-19471 GCA_014899125.1 Orchestia grillus
AGTGCTACCGATATCAGTGAGGGTACCTTACTTTTGCACCACCCTGTAGTACACGCGCCCCGCCAAAAATGGCGGGACAAATGGTGTTAATTTCGTAAGATGCTTTCTTAATTACGGTAACTCTGACATGAAATATTGTTATTTGCAGTATCACTGATACGAATTACCTTCTCTGACAGTCTCGCTGATTAGTTAGGAATATGGACCCGGGAATTGTCTATCTAAATCCTTAAAAGCGTGACAAAGAGACCGGCGAACGGGCCAAGCAAGCAACATTGGGCTATTATTATATAGTGGGATAACAACTAACGGCCGAATTATTTTGTAATACAACCGCATTTACCTTGGTACAAAAAACTAGCAGCAGCCTAATGAAACGGTACTACAGGTCCTTAAAGGGTTAACGGTACAAGCCTCACCTCGATGTAGAGATTCTTGGGGGGTTTGAGGTCGAGGGTGAGATCGAGACCCACTCCATCTCCCAGCGACCGCATGTAGCGAGCGACGGATGAGCTGTACTGCGTGAACCACTCCACCTGCAGCCCAATTTAATCCACATGCACTTGAAATATATAACCTCGAACGTTTGGATGTGTTTTGTGAGCAGAACTATCATCTACGGGCTAAAAAATTCACACGATGAAGGACGGCAGCGTCCAATCACCACAGAGAGGGCATTAAGACAAGATCTACATAGCATTGCTCTCTCAAATACAACAAGAAAATCTTAAAGGTTATTATGACTCATAACAGTTCATGTAGAAACGGAGGGCGTGCTGCAATAATTAGCATTACAGAAGCAACCAGCTGGTAATCAGATGAGGCACCCCAATTGCCGCAATTTTATGTGAAACAGCTCGTAAGCATAAGAGAGATTTAGCTAGAAAGCTTTTTGAAGCAGTTACTTGATTCCCTTTATAACGAAGGTTCATAATTCTAGCAATTTTCTGAACTTGTATGCATTTTTACCTTACATCAATAGACCTATTACCTGAAAAATGTATCCATAAAAAGCACTGACAAAGTTTTTCATTCTGTAAAGTACATTTTTATTGCAATACATTAACGGAATATTGCAATAGACATGTACGGCCTCCCTTCACCTTCACATACCGAGCTACCAAGCAATAAATTTTATGGCACTCTCTACGTCAAACCATATTCCATCAAAAAGAATAAAAGCCCACAAAACGTAAGGATAGTATTTCAACTTCATTAAGAAAAACCATACATCAAAAAAACAATAATAAATTTACACGAACAGAAAACCTAGAAGCGAAATGCTGCGAGCAATTCCCTTTTGTTCTACAAATCAGTCCCCAACAACGATGAGTACCTGCAAGCAAAAAACATTTTACCCCCATTGCTTACTGCAAGGGGGTTAATAATTAATATCATGCTATAATAAAACATAAATAGAATAATGGCTTAGACTATACCTAATTCCATTTTTCAGATTCACCGATGGTGGAACTTTTCTCAATAGGTTCAATTTTATACAAGATGAAGCCCTGGTTACCCAATGTGATTTTTCTTGGTGACATGATTCCCAAGGGTGACTCTGGATTGGTCAACCAGGTTCATTTACTTACCACTAAATTGCTAGGAATAAAAGCGTAACACCACCAAGACCAGTCCTGGCGGAAGCGGCCATCTCACCTCTGGCTCACAAAGGTTGGTCCGCACCTGCGGAGGCAGGATGCTTCCCAACTGCCACCTCATCGTGCGGATTCTCTCCAAGCGGTTGTAGCTGCCACATGTGAAGGATTTTAGTGATTACTCCTGCTACCTTAACGCGATGCCTAGGAAATCACCTACACAGACGTCCTCTTATCAGTAACCCTAAATAGATTATAAACATTGCGAGTTAATATGTATGTATATTGTGGCAGCCACCGTATTTAACTGTCATCAAAAGCAGCATTACCTAGAAAAATAACACCGATACTAAACCACTAAGAAATTTTATACAAATAACATTCCTCATGTGAGCAGCATATCTAAACTTCGTAAACATTTTGGATCGGGAATCAAGTAATATAATTATGGAAGTCCCTAATTCTCCACAAGATTCAACTACGGTTCTTATTTCATGCAGAATAACCAAAATACAGAACTACCGAGGGAAAATCTTTTCCTGCCTACCTGGATGAGCCACTCACAGGTAGGCCAGCAGGCACCGCTTGTTGCGCTCCAACGCAGCGTGGCGCAAGTGAATGCCCGCGACTAGAGAGCCGTCTTCTGCCAGGTTGTTGCTGTGGAGGCAGTCAAGGAATTACTAAAAGAAATTAGCAGATTAACTTGACTTAGGGGGTTAATTTAGGAAGCAGACTAAGAAACAGGAAGTTTGAAAACTGTTAATTTGTTGTTATTGAAGAGCTTAGGAAATTAAAGAAGGAAACTGATGTACTGTAAAGTTGTTGCAGTCAAGAGATTACAATTGGAAATTGATAGACTAAAATTATTGCTACAGACAGTATAGAGGGATTCAAAGAATTAAAAGAGGAAATTAAATAACTGTAACGTCCGTGCAATCTAAGAATTAGAAGCTTGTTCCTGTAAGAGAATGCAATGACATTTCGAACTAAAATTCCGAGGAACCCAAAGGTTGCTGTCACCCAATGAGGGTAACCACTTCGTTGTTCTTAAAGACCCCTCAGAGGGTATAGGGTAGGCCATAGGCAATAGAAGTAGGTTAGTTAGGTTTGTCTATCCTATGCTATGGGGACTAGCGCCCCCAGGGGAGCACCGCTAGGCTACCTCAGCTTTAGATAGGCCTTCGGGACTTCTATCTTTCGTGCCCACTTTGCTTCTTTCCGTTTTCATTCCTTCTTCGCTATTTCTTATTTATCTTTTCTTCCTCTTCCTTCTTAACTTGCTGTTTCTATGCGCAGGGGATCTTGTGTGGGAACACACCCTGTGCATAGATTCCCCGTTCTCCTAAGTCCATACTAAATGGTCCCTACTCTTTCGGTGCGATATAGTCTTGAGTTTCTGAAGCGCTGCTTTCACTACTACTACTCATACTCATACTCATTGTTCTTAAAGAATTAAAGGAATTCGGATAAAAAATTAAAGAAAATGCAAGGTTGTAATTAAAATAAATTACTCAACAGACCAAGAAATATTAGAAGGCAACAAGTTCACATTAGTTTAAACCTGCCCAGCCACACCGATGGCGATATCAAAAGAACGAAAAGAAGGGATCATTTAGTATGGACTTTACAAAACGTCGAATCTTTACACAGGTGTGTTCCCACACAAGATTCTCTGCGCATAGAACCAGCAAGGTAAAAAAGAAGAGGAAGAAAAAACAAGAAATGGTGAAGAAAGTATGAAAATTAAAAGAAGCAAAGAGGGCATGAAAGATAGAAGTCCCAAAGGCCTATCTATAGCTTAGGTAACCTGACAATGCTCACCTGGAGTCACTAATCCCCATAGCGAAGGATAGAGAAACCTAACCCTATTGCCTATAGCCCATCATATACCCTCTGAGTGGCCCCTAAAACGATCAATCTTTCGTATTACTGACCTATCAGTGAAAGGAAATATCATGGTATTTTGTTTGAACAAAATAAATGGCATCAGATATTTAATACATATACGTGTCTTTGTTTCTTGCAGCTTTAAACGAATACCTCCCAAAGAACATGATCTATCAGTCAATTTATTACTATAGTATATAGTAACATGAAAAAACTTATTTTCGAATAAAACCTTAACTTCATAGTTACTCATGTTCAAAAATGTCAACCTATGAAACACTATTCTACAGGTAAAAACAAATGAAGTCTTTTTCGACACACGTATTTGATAGAAGTCTTAATCACATATATTTTACTCTGAAAATATGTGATAAGTCTGTCCTCAAACGTTAAATAATTCCATAGATAAAAATTCCTCCTCTGTGAAGCAAACTTAGATAGGAAACGTCCCTCGTGAAAGCCAGCTGACTCAATAATTCTTCACTATAAATTATGACGTCTAATTTATAACTAGTAGACGCACCCCACCAAAAATGGCGGGACAAATGATGTTAATTTTTTTAAGGTGCTCGCAATTTACGGTAAATCTGACATGACACATTTCCAGTATCACTGATACGGACTACCTTCTCTGACAGTCTCGCTGATACGGAATGCAAACACTATAATTTTTTCCTATCTAAATCACTAAGAGAGTGACGGGCCAATCAAGCAAAACTGGGCTAGGAAACTATAGTAGGATTCATGAGCAATGAATAACAAATAAAGGGAGCATGTTAGTCTCCTCCGACTCACATATCCGCCACATTTTGTTCGAAGAGTGAATTAATTTCCTCCAGTGCCTGGCGTACAGCATCTTCCTGAAAAAAGAAACATTTATATTAGGCGTCCACCAATGAGCATTTCATATTCCTCACTTCAATAGCCAGTGAAACCCGCGTACCAAATTCCGTAGATTTCATATCTCTCGCCTCCCCACGGCAGCGCAAGTATGCCGTAGCGTTACCGTCACTACCGATTAGAGTGAACTCTGGGAGTGACTCAGGGATGATACGTATTCACTGTCAGTCACTCCACCCCAACTTCAATGAAGAGTAATGTACGATTCGAATAATTCTTTCAGAACATTGGAATATGGTCGGAAAAAAATTTCATGAACTACAAATGAAAATTTTTCAAGTTTTCTTCTTCATAAGATAAATATTGCAGATTTCAAGATATAACGATACCTACTTCAACGTCAAATAAACGAAATAATGTTCAGTATATCCGTGGTAATCATTGCCATCAGAATCAAACAAGGAGGATTGCACCTTAGAGATAAGACTCACATTGAAAGGAGGTAGCTGGCCGTTCTGAGAGCGATCTAGCTCTTGTATGAGGGAAAATGCCTTGTCACCCAGCATGGCCGCGCTTGTTCTTTTACGCAAATATGAAAATAATATTCGTTAGCCTGAAACGGATATAAACGGACGATATTCAAAAGTTCTAAAGAACTTTCGGGAGACCATACTGAACAGCTTTAGTGAAGTGCTTCGAGAAACCATAATCTAAATTCAAGACTGACTATAATGAGCGGCGCTATGCGAACAGTTTCCATGATCATAAAGCCTGCGGAAGACCACAATTTACACTTCCAGCAGGAAACGGGTTCATGTATTTTACTTTCGATGAACTCACGGCAGTGGCAGTTTGAAAATACCTTCCCTTAACCCGAAGGCTTGCCGCCTTCTTCGTAGTATCCTTATCGACAGACTTTGAAATTCTACCTTTATCAATATTTCATTACGATATTTACTTCTAATAGGAAAATGTTCATTTTCATTTCTTTCACTTTCAAATACCTAGCACGAGATTATTAAGAGATAGGAAAAGTATTCTGTTTATTTTCATTGAAGCCTCACGGGACCATAGAATGCTGCAATCCCATCATTTCTCTAATATTATTGGCTCACAACGACTATTTTTATGCATTCATAGACATACAAACACAATTCTCATTCTAAAGCCACAAATAATCATAGAATAAAACTTAAACTTTCATGGATTATGGGAAGCAAAAATATGCTTCATCCAATACAATATAACTACGGATTCGAGTAAAAATTACATTCGTCATAATTCTAAAGGTTGAAATCTGTTAAACCTTTCTGTACATCTACGGACATCCAAACTACCACTACCCTTAAGCTTCTGAAACTCTCGCCTTGCTCGCCCTTTGTGACCCGAGTTTCTCCATGGGCAGTTTGTGACCAGACTTTTTATCTCAGGACAGTTTGTGACCCGATTTCCTTTTCCTTTGTGCAGACTATTTACTTTGGACGGCTTGTGACTCGACTCTATTTTTTAGGGGGCGGTTCGTGACTTGAATTTTATCCTAAGGGCGGTTTGTGACTTGATCCTATATCTCCATGAAAGGTAACCTAGCCCTATTTCCTTACAGGCAGTTCATCACTTAACCCTGTCCCCAATCATAGTGGAATTACCCAGCTCGACATACGCAAATAAAAATTTTCATTTCAACACCAAAGCCGTAGGATATATTTTCAGAACATATATTATTTACACATCAGTAAAACGACGACTCGGCCAGAACACTCATACCAAAAAATATCGCCGTTTTATTGGCAACATGTCTCCCCGCTGATGCCTCCTCACAACGTGGCAATCCATACATCCTCCTCTGTAATGAGTTTAAATCTAATAGCCACATTATTTCCATTTATATTAAAAATCTATTTACACACAAATAGCCATTCTTAGTGCTGCTGGGATGACATTCCCTGTTCGTCAAATAGAAATTCGTCCAGAAATGTTAAATTTTAATGGTTGTTGGTTCAATTATATAAAAAATGATTCTCAAATAACACCAAGTATTTACACAAACTTGACGTTTTTAACATACGGATCCCTGAAAGAGGCCCTGTGCCAGCTATGACGGGTCTAAAATACGTGTTACCCAATACACCAGACACTATAAAACGCGACTGCACTAAATGACACAGGCCCAGAGTAGTACAGTAATAGCAGCGCTTCAGTGACTTGGACTATGTCGCGCCCAAAGAGAAGGAACCATTTAGTACGGACTCGAGGAAACAGGGAATCTATGCACGAAGTGTGTTCCCACATAGGATCCCCTGCACGAGGGAACAGCAAGTTACGAAAAATGAAGAAGAAATGACGAAAAAGTGACAGCGAAGGTGTGAAAATTTAATGAGTACAGTGGGCATGAAAAAAGTGGCGAAGGCGTACCTATAGCAGTGGTAGCCCAACAGTTCCACCTCCCCCATCGATGCCAGTCCCCATAGCATACGGTAGGCAAACCTAACCTAACACTATTGCCTATCCCATGCCCCTTGTGAGGGAACGGGTCTATTGGACTCGCTTGGTTAGGTGAAGGAGAGCGAAGTAACGAGGTACTATCAGTTCGCAGTATGTACTATGGAAAACGTGGACTCTATGCACAGGTGCGTTCTCACACCGGTTTCCCAGCGCATAGAAACAGCAAGTTAAAAAGGAAGGGGAAGAAAAGGCAAAGAAAAGACAGTGAAGGTGTGAAAATTGAAAGCAAAGTGGGCACGAAAGATAAAAGTCGAGAAGACCTATCCATAGCTAAGGTACCCTAACAGTGCATAAGTCGCTTGGTACACATAAGGTTAAAAAGAATGCCATTTCCAATCAGATCAACGTCTTCTTCTCGCGAAAGTAGACAGCAGAAAAGATGTCCAAACCTTAATTTCGTTCCTGACATAACTGGGGCATCCGGAGGAGCGTGAACTCCCCTCGCAGGAGTGACCGAAGCCGTCACTCCCACTCCCTGCGGATAGCTCCTAAATACACGACTAATGCTTCCACTCAACGGAACTTTTCCACATCTCGTGTTCGCTTGAACAAACGCTGTAGCAAAAACGAGACGTTATCACTACATGAGTGTCAAATGAAATGTCCGGACCATTTCCTCTTACATAAAGAGTAGTCGAGGATTCGCAGTTCCGAAAAAAAGGAATAAGCAAATCGACAATTGAAGCATAAACACATCAGAGCTTCTCGGCCCTCACTCAGACAGCAGTAAAATGCATGCGAGTATAAAAAATTAAAACCTGTGTATCAACTACGATTGAATTGACGTTGGGGGTACTCACTAGGACACATGAGTGATAAGTTCAAATAATTCAATTCATGGTTATTTTGTCAATTCCCTGTGTAACGAAGCGTACAACAGCGAGTGCCACGCGGTCATTGCACGTAACTGATCACATCACTAGTAATAATCAGATTTTCAGTTCACTTTCCAAAATCAAAGTCAATTTTTTCAAATATATTGAAATTCACGCAAAAACTCACTTGTATGTAGAGAAAGTCGCCACGTAGGAGGAGGACACAGAGAATATCGCAAAAAAGTGTTACTGCACTACAATAGATAGTAAAAATATTGAACACCCTATAATTTGACTCAATACAAAACATCGTAAAATAAAGTAACAAATGAATGCGTTAATGTAGTTCGTTTGCAATATTAGAAAGAAATTATACGAAGTTTACTAAACACTTAATATAGAACTGAATCGTGGTAACACTTTTCCATGACACGCTGCACACATTGCCGAACTTTTGTTAAGCTCAGCCGAAGGTCAAGTAAAAGAGCTCGTGGCTCGAAGTTTATTGGCGAAGAGGTCAATTTTGCATGGAATAACTTACTCAGAAAGACAGCAAAATTATTTGAAAGGGAAAAACGAGTAGCATTCGTAACCATACGACTAACGAACAATTCTCAGACGCTACGTGAATTACGGCGACATGGACTTCGTCAAATTAGAAGATGACCCAAGAGTTGAAACGCAATGAAAATGCTCAGTCTACAACTTACACTTCCAATGAACAACCGTTGGCCGCAATTAGGTCAATTTCAGTGGAGTATATTAAGTAAAGAGACTAAAAAGTATCACACACTCTATAAAATAACGAAAAATGTGGGGCGGAATAACTTAAAGTTGGAAGTGGTTTTCAAAATGGCTATCAAGCTTATCCATTATTTCCCTCAAGGGTAAGAGACGTTCACAAGCGTAAGCAGAAATTATTAATAATTATGAAGTGGACACTACATCACTAACATAAAACTTGCCCCAGAAGCACTTCGCAACTAATCTCCCCAGTTGAAACTAAGCTATATAAACTATATGCTTTTCATCGTACGAACGCCTATTAGTCCTTCTCAAAACCTTCGAAAAAAGAGAACTTAAGTTTTTACGTCTAATCTTCAAATTTGAGACAGCGCCCACAAAACCTCCTCCGAGGATTAAAATAATCACTGCATTAAATTCTTCAAATGAGAACTGAAATGCAGGTCTACCAAACGTGAATGATAAAGAAGTCTAAGATTAGAAATGAGCTGTAAAATATCTTCCTTAATTCAACAGACTACGATGAAGCGCAATTAGAGGTACGGCATAGTCTACAACACAGCAACATGATGACGTATTATAGTATAGGGGTCTATATTATGTGCGTCATGATTTCAATCAATAAACCGTGCTCACGAATGCATGCACGTAGGGTCGTTAGCTACATGTCAATCAATTGAAACGGTATTCGAACTCTCTTCAAGAATTTCATGAAAAGATTTGACAAAAATCAAGACGCTAGGGGTTCCAAAATATTTACGTAATAATTAACCTAACAAATCCGAAGTCTACACATGAAAACCAGCTCAAATATTAGGCTCCGGTGCGAAAGATGATTTTGACAAAATATTAACATGGAAAAATTGTCGATGCTGGCACTGGTATCAAAAAGAAAACAGTCGCCAAAGGCTGACATAGATGCCTTGAGAATAAGATATAGCTACTGACATAGCATGATTCAAGAGCCCTCACAGACATCGGAGTACATCGGAGAATACCAATTAAGCATTTTATTCGAAACTGCTAACAGTTAACACAACAGAAACCTTCGAGTTAGCATTACGGAACAGATACATGATGTTAAGTAAATCCGATATATATTTTTTCTAGAATAAATAAATAACGTTCAACACATTGCCATGGTAATCCAAATAATAGCTGTCAAATCCTTGCCTCGATCCTGCCCATAAAAAAACGCAGCTGAAATCTAACAATAATGAAGCGTACAGAAAAATGGAGCACACTAACCCAAAATTTCATTTTTTTTCCATATATGTCGCAGTTATATGACCCATAAATAATATTCTTTAACTATTCACAATTGACACATTTTCAAATTACTAAACTCGTTAACGCGCAGCTCATGAACAGATTTGTTTATGAAACTCATTGCAATGATAATTGCTCTTATCCCCGTACTAAAAAACCCTTCCGCGCAGCACCTTTCCGCTGTCCAACCATCACAATGTAGGCTGAACACCAGAGTCGGCACGCCACGCTGCTGAAGCTTGCTTTCTTACTGACCCTGCACTAGAAACCTGCAACAGCCACGCGATCCGCAAAGAATGAGACTTGAAGTAAGCTATGGTAATTGTAGCTACAGTGAACAGTGACCCGAGGGTCTATCTGTCACCACCACGTAGTGCCAGCACGAGGTGGAGCACTGACCCACCCTGCACCTTATAGTCCGCCGCTGTCTTCTCGTCGTTCCTGCAACACAGGTCTCAATATAATGGACGTACAGTAGCTAGCGGTCTTTTTGATATTCCTGCAACACAGGTCTCGATATAATGCACGTACAGTAGCTAGCGGTCTTTTTGATGTTCCTGCAACACAGGTCTCAATGTAATGGACGTACAGTAGCTAGCGGTCTTTTTGATGTTCCTGCAACACAGGTCTCAATGTAATGGACGTACAGTAGCTAGCGGTCTTTTTGATGTTCCTGCAACACAGGTCTCAATGTAATGGACGTACAGTAGCTAGCGGTCTTTTTGATGTTCCTGCAACACAGGTCTCAATGTAATGGACGTACAGTAGCTAGCGGTCTTTTTGATGTTCCTGCAACACAGGTCTCAATGTAATGGACGTACAGTAGCTAGCGGTCTTTTTGATGTTCCTGCAACACAGGTCTCAATGTAATGGGCGTACACTAGCTAGCGGTCTTTTTGATGTTCCTGCAACACAAGTCTCAATATAATGAACATTCAGTAGCTAGCGGTCTTTTTGATGTTCCTGCAACACAAATCTCAATATAATGGATGTTTAGTACAGTAGCTAATAGTGTTTTTGCAGTAGCTGTAATACAGGTCTGAACATAATTCGTTACCAGGCACTAGACTAGGTTTACAAAACTACTAGTCAATTTCAAGCTCCCTATCAGTATGAAATGTGATCTAAAGCAAGCAAAGAGAAGAGACCGTGCAGTATGGACCATAAAGAATGGGGACTATATACACAAAGCGGGTTATCACACAGAATCCCCTGCACTGAAGGCAGCAAGTTAAAATAAAGAGGAAAGAAAAGACCAAGAGGAGATGGCGCAGAAGGTATACAAATTTTAAGAGGCAAAGTGGGCACGAAAGAAGTCCCGAATCTAAAGCTGAGGTACACAGAACTAGGAAAAGCCAAATAGGTAAAACAAAGAACATATCTAAGTGGCTGAAATTTATATACTAATATGACTACACTGCCGTTATAAACACTTTCTACTAGAAAATTATTTTCATTGAAAATCTAACCTGCAAATTAAATACTATGAAACTGTAGAATAAAAAGATTTCACCCTTCATATAAATTTCGATTTTTGATATTCATAAGCAGTAATTATTCAAGTTATCAATACTGATACACATTTAATTCAAAATTATTTTTCAGCAATACAGAATCCCTATTACTCAATTATTATCATTAGGATGACTGTGAATTTCATTGAAAAAAATGTTATTCCCACCGTTGTATTCGATTTTTTTTTACTGTAAAAAGAAAAAGAGCAATAAACTTCGCTGAAGACTTAAAAGCACGGCTGATCTTGAGGTTACATAATTCGGAAACATACTTTCAGGTATGTACCTGCATCAACGTGTATGACCATAAATCATGAAAATATTTTCATACAAAAACAATTGACGCATCAGTCCCGATGGACTGTAGAACAGTTGGGGTACCTGAATATGCCCAAAATAGTCGGTCTCAGAGTAGAACTTCAAATATCAAGATTAGATCTCTTTTTTGAGCAGGTGCCCAAGGGCTTTAAGATTTGTTAAAACATTATGCGGTGTTGCCAAAAAGCCCAGCATTATCAGACCAATTCTCTCTCAATGGTGCCATGGCATGGGTGCCATGGCATGTGCTCCATGGTGCAGTGGTTAGCGTGATGGCCTCGCAGCCGAGAGGACCAGGGTTCGAGCCTCAACTCAGGCAAGGCTTTTCACGTGACCACGGAGTACTTCCCTTGGAAAAGGAAGGTTAAACCACACATTGCTCACATCCCTCACCACACCAGTAGTTGTAAGGCATTGAAAGACTAAACGGTAAAACGTGTTGGAATTAATAGAGGTTCTCCTTTCAGTATGTTTTCTACTTCTCTCTTCATCTGTACATGAGGCCCCCCAGAAACACACGGTACCAAGGACCGTTTTCTAAAAAACGTCAGAAAACGACCTCCAAATTTCCAGATGCAATCAGTTCGGTGTAGAGATAAAAACCACCTCGTCTAACATTGATTTTGGAGAAATTGCGACTATCTTTCTTTGTGTGCCTACGACTCGCTCTCCAGCCAGAGGAAGGTTTGGGGATGAGAGTGGTGTATACATGGCTTGTTTCCGCCAGGTCCGGCACTTGGTACAGTTTGATTCCAAGAGCTTTATTTGTAGAACATAGAAATTTTTACGTGTAATTCGAAATCCTTAATTCTAGAGCCCAGTCTCATTCATAGAAGTGGATCAATATTCTCCCACTAGGAACGTTTGACCAATTACAGCATCAACCAAGGAGCTGAGCTGTCTTGCTGCAAGTCATGCAAAACTATAGCGCACGCGAGATCACTACTAGGAATGAAAGTCAACACGCAATGAAGTGTGGTAATAGGGAGTTTAGCCTCACTGCCAATGATGTATGTAAAATCAATACAATGAAGACCTGACTAGGTCAAGACCTCACATAGTTGAAAGAGTTGCGAGTGTCAAAGTACTTCAAGTTTCTTCCTAACTTATTGTGGAATCATATATTAGAGGAAAGTTCTTAGGAACTTCTATTCTAAAGTTACATACTGCCTGCCACGTGCCATGTCTAACCTACCTAACTGAAATCTTCCAATTGGTTTCATTTTCCTTTTATGATGAATTAGGAAATAATCAACGTTATGATGGTTAGTATGATGATAGAGCTAAAGAAAGACACTGCTTTTTTTACACACAGTACAGACAAACATTTCGGTGGTGCGTACCCTGAGTTCTGAAATGTATTTTGATACTGCCTTCCCCCGTTGCTCATCAAAAATGACACTCATTTACCCCTCATAGGATCGAACTGTACAGAAGGGGATCTTCTAAACCCACACTGCAGAATTACAATCACTAACCTAACCACAGATTATCATCAAGATTCCAACAAAAACAAGTCATTTCAAAGGAAATTGGTGATATTATGAGAATTAGTGAAAAGGCTCATCAAATTGATTTGGTTCATCAAATTGATTAACAATTGGTTGACATCAAACACTAGAATCAACCCAACGATTGGCAGACAACCAACAGACAATATACAGAACGATTGGCAGACAACCAACAATTAGCAAAACTGGCAAACAACAGATAATTATCAAAACTGGCAAACAACAGATAATCATCAAAACTTGCAAACAACAGATAATTATCAAAACTTGCAAACAACAGATAATTATCAAAACTTGCAAACAACAGATAGTTATCAAAACTGGCAAACAAGAGATAATGATCAAAACTGGCAGAAAATTGACAGACACTAATAGAAGAGGCAGATAGCTACTGACAATTAACAGAAAAGGCCGATAGTTACAGACAATTAACATAACAGGCCAATAGTTACAGACAATTAACAGTACAGGCCGATAGTTTACAGACAATTAACACAAGATGCTGTGCATTACAAAAATTTTTCCTCACATTTGTTTGCCTGAGAAGATGAGTCGCTGCTGCGGCGGTGGAATGCCTTCCTTCTCCTCCACTCTCTCCTTGATGCGCTCCACTTTGTCTGTAGGCTCAATGTCAATCTCAATCTGCACACAATTGAAGACATTAGAATGCAGGACAGTACACCCCCCATTGCCCATTTGGTAGAGCAGGCAAAGGTAAGTCATACATGTAATCAATGAAACACTCAGCATTTAAGATTAAACTTAAATGTTCCCCTGGAGCAAAAATCTATTCAGCAAGAATACCTTGTAGGACTCACCAGCATATTACAGCTTATCAGTAAAATATTGAAAATTCCTTTTCTCTTCTGGTATCTTCAAAAAAAGATACTAGAAATAATCTTGACCACATGAAAAAACTTTCAACTGATGATAAATAATCAGTTTTACTGAATTTGTATTCATTATCTCATGGTTGTTGTTGACTTGGTTACTTCTATTTTTTTTTAGCCCCATCCTTGTTCCTTTTGGTTCATCAAATTAATAGCATGCAATTTGAGGTTCATCCTTCCCTGTTTAGCATCAAGTCCCTTCATTTTGATCTTCCCAGTGGTTCCAACAAAGTAATAGTGATTAATAGTAAAGATTATTTGTCATTGATTTCTGTATTATTTTTTGTCACAGTGGGTAACCTATCACACTCTGTTTGGGAACTGTATGGTTAGGGATGCCCTTCCTTAAAGTAGTTTGAGCTTCTAAACAATTCAGTCTTCGAATGTCTATGACCTATTTACGTTGTCTGCCTCTATAGCACCAAATTACTTGTACATAGCAGCATATACTGATTCTTTCAATTTATTTTCAACATTATTCCACAGAGTTTAATTTCACCCACAATTAAAATCATTGACATCTGTTAGTTTGAGCAGACAAGTTTATCTCACCCACAAAATTCCCCCTCAGCAATATTACATCTTGCAAGTGAGTTGCAACCCTGCTCAAGTCTAAACTAGGTGGTTGTCACCAAGTCCCTGAAGGTGTAATAAAGATTTGGAAACAGAAGATTCAACTGTTTGGCTTGACACGTCAAGAAAAATAAAACTATTTTAAAATTTGTTATTTTGAAACAATTCAGATGTAGAAGTGGAGCAGAAATGTTTAAAGACTGGTGTCTTATAAGAACCATATTCATCATTATGAATCAAAAATTAATTTATTTTGTGCAAACAATTCACAAATTCATACTAAAGCCTGTATAAAAATTTTGCTGATGCAATGTATATTTTGTATTATTTATTATAATGGTCTCATCCTATCAATCTGTTACCTTGCAATCACTCACAATATGTTGAGTGAGCTCAGTTATTTGCTGGCAGTTGTGAGATGCAGCATTACTCAAATTTGTATCAAGCTGTGCCAGTTGCTCTTCAAGATAATGCCATGTTTTTAGTATTTAATGAATCATTTGCAGGCCTGTACTAAATATTCATTAAGGTGTTTATTTCATCAAGTCATATGAATCAAATATAACACCACATTATTTTAATGAGTAAATTGAGTTATTTTATTTGAAAAATATGTCCAATATTCACAAGTATTGAATCAATTTTATGAAAAATGAACAAAACATTTTTTATGCCTCATTTTCTCTCAAGAAATTGGAATGAGTATCACAAGAATAATGTGTCATCCAGTTACATAAGTGTGTGAAATTTGAAAGTAATTTGTATAATAAGAGGAAAGAAGGTTCAAAATCTATATACTCCCCACTAAGGCAGTATTTTACATTTGTTGGCAAGAAGGTTCTGATAGAAAGGGAAAATGAACTTATAAAATAGAAGTGCCATGTTTAAAATGTTTTCTACTCATCTAATTTGTGTCATTTGATTGAATGCCCTCTCATACCCTCATGTTAGTCTTTTTTCTAGAGCTGAAATGCCTCAGTGAAGAATAACAACCCCTCCACTTCTCAGGAAGGCCCAAGGTTTCCTTCCCATTCTGAAATTACAAGTCCCTAGGCTTGCCAAAAGTGAGCTCCAGTCAGCATTCTGCTGATGATTTCTAAAATTACACCTTACAACCATTGGTCCTGGGCTCACCTCTTTTCCAGTCAGGGTCTGAAAAAAAATAAAGAAGCAATTAGAAAATTTGATACCTGAAAATAATATAAATTACAATAAATTTTAGAAGTACAAACTACTTTTCCAAATCCACATAATATTAAAAAATAAAATGAGAACCTGATCTGTAATTATATATTGCACAACCTATACTAAGGATACACTAGGTTCCAAAAAAAGTATACCTATTTTCAAGTTGTTATAATTCATAAATTAATTTATATACATTTGTTCTTTAAGACTAGTTTCATTATTAAATTATTTTAAATCAATGTTTTACATGTCATTTAATTACCATTAATTATATTAGCTTAAATTAAAAATCATTTCAGTGACAATAGTCAAAAACAGGTTTGCACAAAAAAAGTTAAATTATTATTACACCAATTTGAATCAACCAAGTTGAAGTAAATATTCATTCTTTGATAAAAACATGCATTTAAAATAAAAAACAGCAACCAATGTTCATTCTCCACAACTATTTTGATTATCGTCTTCTTTCACCTTGGCCTCCATTCCCATTAATGTAAATCTCATCTTTTGTTCTCATTCTTCTCATTGCCCTTTTGATACAACCTGGGTTAGCCTTCAAGTTGTCAACTTCAATTATGATGCACTTTTGTAAGCTATCCAAATTGATTGGAGGTGGTGCATAAACTTTGTTCTTAAAATATCTCCATAATAAATAATCACATGGTGTTGTCATTTAACTTCTTCGCACAAACATGTTTTTCATTACCATTGCTAAAATGATTAGTAAAGTAGATTTAATTAATGGTAATTAAATGAAATTTAAAACATTTATTTAGAAAGATTTAATAATGAAAATGGTCTTGAGAGAACAAAAGTATATTAATTAATTTTTTGAATTTTAATAATTTGAAAATAGGTATACTTTTATGAGCGACATACTGTATTCTTTAAAAACCTACCATCCTGACTAATATAAGAAGAGTTCATTTAGCATTTCAAAAGATTTCTAAATTTCTTATCAGGGCAATAACTCCCATGCCTCATAATTTGAACAAACTAAAATTGGCAATAAAGTATTCAGTCCCTTCTTATATTTTTATACAGGATGAATATCAGGATAACATTTAGGAAGTTGATGACAGAATGTATGCATGAAACAAAAATTTTAAATTATATCCAATAGTTGACCACAATTAATATTACTAGTTGCAATACAGAATAAGCCAACATAGCTTTACTTGTTAAGTTTATTTCAATTTAAGCAGAACTGATTTCTCAGAATATTTCCAATCATTAACAGTATAATTTTACGCTGGATGCATTTAAACGCAAAGACAGCCTCAGCAAATTTTAGAACGTTTAAGCATCTAAAAATGTGCTACATTCAATTGGTAAATATACCTAAATATGTTGATAACTGAAGAAATATTATGTTGAGAAAACTTTTAGAAGTGTTTTATTCATAGAATAATCTAAATCCTTACAAGAGACATGCCAAATTCTTCCAAACTTTCAACAGGAATATTCAGTCGTGTAAATTTAATCGATCATTTCTTTTAACAAAAAAATCTTCTGTGCAAAAAAATTTATTCCCGTATACTAGATACCTGCTTTGCCCATATCCCTCACAAATGTTGTAATCTTGTTTCCTTAGAAGGGAACACAAATGTTGTAATCTTGTTACTTGTAATCCATATCCCTTGAAAGTGGCTTGTGTAAAAAACCAAAAAGCTTGGGTAAATAAAACCAATCCCAGGAGTACTTGAAATCATCACTAAAAAAAATTTATTTGTATGTAAATGCTTTAAATATCTTCTCAGTACATTTTTACCTTTAGGGAGATCTATTTCTTCAACCCTATTTTCAATCTGACTCATTTATAAATGCAGATTTCAAATATGAAGTTCATTTTTGTTGTTTGGCTATGTTTTCCAGTTATAGCTAAATCACCGAGTCAGTCTGCTTTAGATCTTCAGTTTCAGAACTACAGATGAGGACAGTGACAAGAAGTAGATTGCCTAATCCAACCTAACTGGTCACATCTGGCCAACCACGGATGCATATGGCTGCTGGCGAAGGCACATGGTATACAAATTACAGCCTCAACTTTCCAAGGCTACTACTTTGTGAGTGGTGTGGAATCATAGTCACTCCAATCTAACTTAACCTAAATTTTAACCTTGTTATATTATTAAATTCACCTACAACTAGAAAACTAAAGCTAGAAACTAAAAATTTCAATGCACAAATTTTAGAACTCAAGGAAAATAATATATGATACTAAACTGTAGACTACAATGTATAGAATGCCTTATGTAAGATGACTTGAAGTAAATAGCAACATAAAATAGTTATATTCAATGAAACTAAATTATAGGCTGGATGATCAATACAACGCTCTGTGCATCACATCTAGTTGAAGTAAATATTACATGGAGAGATATTCTTATGTATCAACACTAATATTCTATTTTGAAGCCAACTCAGCATAAGTTAGGATAACATTTTCATAAGTTATGACTCCATTTTTGTATATGTTATGCTGTATCAAATTGTGGCTCTATCAACTTACCTAACTTAACCTGATAACAAAACCATGAGAAAGCACAAGACTGTTAAGCAGGAAGATGTATTGAAGAGCAGATATCAGGTTATACTAGCATCAGGTTATTTTTAATATGTACTTATTTTTCAATAATAATGAATTTTTTCCCTCTAAATACCTTTCAAAACCAAGTCTTCACCTATGTGGAAAAAATTTTATCAAATGAAACTACAACATAATAAGTAAAATTAACTGAATATTTTTTGCAATACATCTACTTATAGTAAATACTAATCCCCTACTTATTTATCTGCACTCTAATTTCCAATGATATCTCATTTTGTAGGTATGTCAAGAAAAATTATTCAAGTTGTTTCCATGGTTAAACCCATTAGAAAAATTTCATCAGCCGCTAGATTTTGAGAATGTTATCAATGCAACATTTAGCACCAAAGACAAGGACTTCACAGTAACTCCTATTTTTCCAAGTTTTTTGACATTTAAAAATTACCTAACAGGCAGCAACCTAGTAAAGGGTAATACGTTGGCGCAATGATGAAATAAATTATTTCTCTAAATCAACAGCAAAAATTTTGACCATACTCACCTTCACTTTGATTAGCATGGTGACAAATTTATTATTTACGAAAGTATATACCGCCCTATGAACACCAGCAGTGCAATCCTGCGGTCACTTCTATTGGTCATCAGCAAAGCCGCGGCGGTAAAAATCCGCAATATGACTTCCAAAATGTTGCTGTTTTGCATTTGATAAAACACGCTACAACACAAAAAACTCGCTAATCATTATCAAACTAAAGGTTTGTACGTGAATAACTGAATATTCATCAAACGTAATTTAGGAACTAGATATGTGATATATTTCTCATAACAAACATTAACATTTATCAGGAAGTTGGCTCCGTGGCATAGTGGTAGCGTGGGGGTCTCGTAACCGAAAGGGCCTGTGATCGATACTCGGCTCAGGGAGGCATTTTCGAAAGACTGTGGAGTACTTCTTTTGGAAAAGGAAGTTTAAACCACACATTCCTCCCCACACCAGTAGTTGTAAGGCATTGAAACCCAAAAAAAAACATGGTAAAACAACGGTAAAACATGTTGGAATTAATAAAAGTTCGTTTTATTCAAGAATTTCATTCCTTTTATTAATCATCCATGTTCTGTATCAAACTATGTTAGTGAAAGGAAATATCAATACTTAGCGTCTCATCGACAACTAAGCATGTATAATAGTTAGCCGAGTTGCCTTCAACATCTTGAAAGCTGACAAGAGGTTTCGAATATCTGTCCCATTACTTTTGATAGAGTGCTTCCTT
>VOMN01001195.1:0-12937 GCA_014899125.1 Orchestia grillus
ATCCTATGCCCTTGAGGGGAACGCATCATCGAAACCATGATTTCACCTACACTTATTTATGAAGTAGCTAGAATTTTGAGCTCACATTCAACATTAAGAAAAAATATTACAGTAGAAGATTCAAGCATTAATTATGGCACTCTTCATTAATCGTCACCCCCATTCTTTACCGATCGGTCTTCTGTCGAGTGTTTTGATTGGTGGGTGGGCCGTGTGTTTCCGCTCAAACCTTATTCTTGATTTCAGAACCTCGGAACGCTAACTAACCTCAGCTAACCTAACCTGAAACTTAAAACCCTAACTTACAATAAATTTAACCGTGACGCTGCTCTGTTATTCAAATTTTTGGTCACTTAAAATATATTCAGCGAACCCAACATAGCTAAACTAAATTTGAGATGACTTAACGTGGCCGCTTTAGTATTTATGAAAACCCTATAAATTGAATTAAACGTTGGCAATACACTTAACCCCAAATGTTGTCATTTTCACGCAGATGCGTTTTCCCAACACTGTTCCGAAACCATTTTCTTCAGAGAGATCATGAACTTGATCTCTTAAAAACTCCCAAGAATAAATTTCTGCAGACATCATTTTCCCTTCAAATTCTTGAGCCAAGTCTAGAACAAACATACAAGGTCTCCAAAATTGGCTCACGAAACACAGATCACTCAACTCCAGCTTAGTGTCAGCACAGGTTAAATTTTCCGCCTCGGAGGGCGAGGATTTGTGAACCACTGAAGGTGGGCGACGAAGTGGCTATGGGATGATCCGGCTTACAGAGCTGGAGAGTAAATCCTTTGGGCTTGGGATTATGAGAATTCTTCAAGCATGTCTAGTGTTCCCTAGGCGAAACAGTACAATCATCTGACGCCTAAGACAAGCATCTTTAACACGAGCCACACTCCTGCTTAGGAAGCTTTCTTTCCAGGAACGAAGATTCCAAAACGGTAGGATTTTTCCATCTCAATGACTCTTCTCAATTATTACGTTGATGAAAAATTGCTTCTTATCGAATATTTCTCTAGTACCACACGAGTAAGAGAATGAGCGTCAGTTTCAAATCGTGAGTTACCGTCGTAATAAAAGCTGTCAATACAATTTCTTATGGTTAAGGTGAGACAGATTTCTAGCAAGGTTTCTAGGCACAAAATTAATGGGTGGGGAGCCTAGACATGTTTCGTAACCTGAGCAGGAGCAGTTCATGGTAGAAGTTCACGGTGCAAAAAAATTCTCTGAATGTTCCCCGCGCGATATCTATGTAAATGAAAATGGGAAGAATTATGTACCTGAATATGGTCAGAAGTCAAGTTGGACGCACGCACTAATTAACTTGTCAGTCCGGTTTGGCGTGATTTGCGGGGTGGTTGATTTTATTGCACTCCAGACACAACTGCGCTGTTGTGCACTGCAATGTAGTGTTGAGGAAACCTCGGTTTAGGAATTAAAAAACTTTAAAATTTGGAAAACGTTCACGTGCGCAAACTTTTACAATGAAGATATGGCTTAACGTACATTTTTGAACGTTACTGCTTTGAATTCCTTATTCTAAATAAGACGGGTCAAGCAGAAAACAGCCAAAAATTGGAGTAACAAACAATAAAACAGATTAGACGAATTAAAGTTCCATGCGTTGCTAGCAACTTATTCGATACATCCCTTCACCACTGGCAGAATTCAATGAAGACATTTCAGTTCCGACTTCCAGCATGGCAGCCTACTGTTTCATCAAAATATGAGCAGCATTTGTACTTCAATAGCTCAAAATATCGCCTGCTGATAGCCGGGCTTGTCAACAGTGAATTCATGGAACACTCTTTACAAAAGTTTTCCAGTATCATGTGTGATGCGAATTGAATGAATGCTGACGTTGTCCGCAAGAATTCACGCATTTCTATGACTAGACAGCGAGTGAGATGACAGGTTTTCAAAACTTCTGCAACTACTCAAGATCGGAGGATTTTAGCGATTTCAAACCAAGGTTTTCAACATTCTAACATTTCCAGAATTTCAGGAGGATTCTTGTGAATACAAAACTTTACGGGACCAAAGACGTGCATGTGATTGTCCGGGAATTTCCAAGATTACAACTACAGCCACAGAGATCCAACGATTCCGAGGATTACAAACAGGAAAAACGAGGCGAAATGTTTTAGGTCAGAAAGAAGATAGGAACCGCAAACTTTTAAGGTTGCGAAAAAGCTCCCATCCGTATTTGGGTACTAGGGGTGAAATTGCACGCACCCAAGAAATCTACGATTACTTGCTAGATTGGTTAGCGTCTGTAAACACACAGTCGCTTTGCATTATTGCCAGCGTCACGCAAGGTTGTCATACACCGAGGGAGTTACGGTGCTTCTGAAATTATGGGCTAGTCAGTTCCAAGGCAACCAGCGTAAATTTCTAACGAGCAAATATCACAATCCAAAACCATTCTATTTGCTACCACACGCTTGAGAATAACGCAATTTTCATACTTCAGAGGCTATTTTCGTGACTGATGGTCATTTCAACTTCAGTATATCTCTATTGCTGCAGCAATACAACGAAGTTTCTAACACATTCGTGAGGGAATTCGTGCAACAGATCAATTGTTTATCAATAACGATTAAATAAAATATAAATGACGTAACTTCGAATCAGCACGAAATGCGTGCAATGCACTGTAGTTAATCTCGTGATGACAGAGAAAAAGTCCTTAACTTCGGCAACTCTCGTGTTCAGGGAAACTTTTTCGAACGTCCGCCTAACGAGCGCAGGAACGAACTTTTCCTGCAGCAGTAATTTCTCAACCGTATTTAACGTTATTTTTTGTCAGTACAGACCAAAACTTTCAGGACCCGAAGGACAAAATTTCACGTGTAGATTGAATGAATGGTAACACCAATTCATAATGATGGTTTGCTTTCTTTCTCTTGCAGATGGAGCTAGTATCAAAATGTATCGTAAGGATATCCAACACCGCTGGAGGTGACTATCACCTACCGCACCTGGTGCCTGACGTGGCGCTTCAGAGGTACAAGGTGAGCAATTATAAGGAGATGCGCGACCGAGACCACCATCCCACGGTCCCATTACAACAGGGCAGCCATGAATATGTTAATGTGAGTAGTTGCGCAGTCACTGTTTGGAGCATAAATTAAATCGGGAATTTCTTATCAAATTACCCCGCTGTGTTCTGCTTGATTATTTCGCCTATGTAGAGCATTTATTTCGAGGTTATGACAATTGCTAAATTTAATCGAGTCAGCTTCAGTACAATATCAAATTTCTGAAATTTATACATCGATGCATAATGGCACACTTTTAAATAGGTATATTTGTTCACCGAACCGTGTTAGCTCTTATTAGATTTATAAATGCATCGAAAAATCAATTTTAAAAAATGAAGATATCTCCACTGTCGAGTTACTTTTGCCAAGGAGCAGCGCTATGTAGACTGATTAGTCACGGGTAATTACAAAGCAACAAAAAATGAAGCTCGACTGAAAAGTGTCGAGAAAAAGTGGAGATTTTTTGCAGTGCGTAATGGAACGGACAGCGACGAGTGGTGTCACGTCTGGGCATCGCTTTTTGTAGCGAGGCAAAGTAAACTTCGTTTCCTCGGAGGCTCTACGGGCTTGATTTTCGTGTATCAGCTAAAATGAGACTTCCTTCAAAGGCATTTCAGTTGAGAATTTCATATAACCATAACGTGGAACAGCTACTCGCAACAGGTGCTTACGAGCCTAAACTTCAGAGCGAACTCCGACGCACAAAGAAATTTGTTTTGCTCCGTCATCAACGAGTTATTGTTGCTCGTGGAATTTGAGCTGCTGCGATCTCATTAAGATTTTGAGCAGCTGTATGCTGTTATTCAAACGACTTTCTAATATGTTATTCAAACGACTTTCTAATTAAGAAGTCTTTACAAGATTTCACCGGTAGATTTTTCATTCATTAGTAACATTGTGCATAGAATTTGTGCCCGAAAAACAGCCGTATGAAGCCAATTTACGGTTCTAAAATTTGTTCGAAAGCTTGTATTTCCGTTCGCTAAGATCGCTGATAACTCTTTATTATAATAGTGTAGGCATACCGATGGCTTAGGATTAATCATTTTCATTAACTGTGACATCTAAACACGTTCTCAGTGAAAACTTTCCAATTCAAATTATTGCTAATAATTCACTCACACGCTTAATGATTTTAGTTCATAAGTGACTTCCCCGTCACATTTCTTGTTTATCGATACCCAAATCGTTCCTTATCAACGTACTTCATTGATTTACTTTTAAATAATGAAACACTCGGTAATAAATTTATTTCTAATAATAAAATATGAAAAGATATTCCTGGACTCAACGCAATTTTTTACTAAGCTCATCTTTCAAGCTTTGCGCTCAAGTATGGCTTGATAATAATTATTTCCTCGAAAAAAAACTACTGAAAGTCGCACTTCACGTTCACTGCGTGTAAAGCTGCATTTGCAATTCTAAATTAGATCAGTTACCGTTCTTCATTCACACGCAGGTATCGCTGTTCAGTGCAAGACTAGGACCAGCCACGCGGAACTATTTTTTTCGACTGCCCAACCTGCTAATCAAGGTTTTTTACTCCTTTTGCTTTGGACTTCAAATTTATTCTGGTTTCGGTGTTCACCGAATGTTTTATTTTCATTCAACCTTTTAAAGTCTCGTACAGTAACCACTCATCAGTATGTACTTAAGGCTACGTCTCAACATGAAGAAAAATCTTTTATATTGAGGGCGGTTTAATTATACAGACGACAGTGGATAGCTGTGCAAAACAAAGCTGAAATTACTTGGTAATTGTCAAATGAAGAGTGCAGGATGCACAATTAACTGCCTCTCGAGGGCCTACGGTGTTGCCAGCTTTTAACTTTGCGGAGCTCATGGTAACTCGGGTGATTTGTTGACGCGAATCGCGCCACCTGCCTATTCTTTACGACCTCCTTATTGAAAGACTTCGACTGCGCTGTGTCTACGGCCTCAGTTATTAGAAGGAGCATTGTGATGATATAGGATTGTTGTACAGGTGATCGAACAAAATTACAGGTACAGGAAGAAAAATGAAAAAATTCAAATTAGATAACAGATACTTTTGAAACTTCCATTGAAGACGACTCAGAAATTTCAGTGTTAATCAAAGATTTCGGGGAAAAATGTGCGCGTGAAAGAGCTTAGCTCCCACTACCCAAATGAACATATTTGGAAAATCAATATATGAATAAATCACTGTTAAAGACTCATATCCCAATCATCGATTGGTCCACATGAATGGCATTCTTGATAATTGAAACTCTTATATATAAAACATAAAATTCGAGCTTCTATATTACTAGACTTAACGATTGTACGTATTGTAAATCGATCTCTTTGAGAAACATGATTTAAAAAGAATAAAAAGAACTTGCTGGCTGCCTGCGAAAATTCATGGGCTTGAATGGCTTCGTACAACTCGAATTACTAAACCTCTGCAAATAGCGACAGACTACCGAAATCAAGCATTAATCACTTCATTTCACATTATTACGCAGAATATCAAGAGCAACAAAATCAAGAGCACAATTGTTTTTCGCACTAATTTCGATTACCTAGAGTTCCACTCTAAGCACACTATCCAGGCAACCCCGTTAACAACAGTTCATCACACCAATTAATAAATAATATTGACTGAAGAGTACATCAAAATTGATGACGTACAACTACAGCTCGCTTGCTGCGGCCACGTAGTGAGAAACGCAAACCGACTTCTGATACGACGCTAAGCCAAAAAACACTCCATACAGACGCGAATTCTCTAACTTGGAACAGCTCCTTCAGTTAGTGGAAGTCGAGAGCTTCGCGTTGAATCGAACGTAAAACTTTTAAGGGTCCATTCCTTCAAGCAGTCCCTGCTCTTCCCGAGTTCTTAAATCTGAGGTAAATATTTTCGCCTGAATAGCTGTTCCCACAGTCGGCACTCATAAAAACTTCACATAAATGGGCAGTGAAATTTAAAGTACTCGTTTCTTTCGATCGATTTTTTTTACAACCAAAGCCTCTCGTTTGTTGACAATAGGCCTAAGCTTGAGACCGTTAAATCACGACAAGAATTTTCCCTATTCATGATAACTCATGAGGATAAGTACAAGCGTGAATATTAACTTGAGGCATCGTGGAATATTCGGTCCCTAATATCATGCAAGCAATTGTGAGGCTCATAGGAGATGAGATACACCAGCGTCAGTGTCACGTTCAGTTCGAGTTAACTCAAAGAGTCTACAAAATCTAACTGCATCCATTTTGATAGACTGATTTTTTCAACTTTTGGGAGTGTCCAAGAGCTCATTCTGATGATGGTAAAAGAAAATTGAATTTCAGAGGAAAAATGGCCGCTCAGTGAAAATATTTTAAGCACGAATTTTCTCGAATAATTACAAATAACGATATTTACATTTAAATTATAACCTCTGTAGCCCTTTTTACGTGCATATGGCCACTACTTTTATTAGCTATCTTATAATACAATAGTAAACTGTGAAACTCCAACAAATCACAACGTGAATAAAATATTTATCCGCGTAGAACACCCATAACCCAATTGTGGTTGGTCGGAAATTGATTCCCACAATGACTCTTCTTCTTCTAATTTACTCTCGGCAAAGAAGTTCACCTTAAAACCCACTAGCACTGCGGTAGAAACTGAGAGACCCCAGGGGAACAGAAGCTTGAGGCACAATAGGACAAGCAAACATAACTCACTGTTCTCCAATCCTTCAGGGCTGGCATGCTCTCCTTCCGATACTTCAGCTGCGACCAATGTCGTACCGGCACAGATTACTGCGGCGAATACGACGACTAGGCCTGCTGTTATTGGACGTCTGTCAAACATTTCCAGCGTCTCAAGTAGACGAGTTCGCTTTAAGAAAACAGGAGCAGTTTCTTCGATTCGGTATAATTTACCGGTTTTGTTCACCACGAAATAAACTATAAATTTCAGCCCAGAATTGTTTATGGATACCTACTATCAATGATCACTTCACCGTCCGAGTATGTGGAATCTGACACCAAATCGCTACACAATTTCTCCTCATAAACAAGTGACCTGCAAGTTCAAAAGCCCCACGTTAAGGCAGACCGCGGTCACTACAGAGGCATTACACTGCACACCCTCCTCTCGCAGCCTCAGCCTCAAGACTGAGATGATTCCTTCTGGTCTTGATCTCCGTAACCCAACCGGGATGCCATTCCAGGGTCGACCAGCCCCTAAGGTCAAGCGATGTTAGGGATGCCTATGGATGCCGCCGCGGCCCAATTCTGTGTTCAGAAACGTGTCCGGAGACGAAACGACAGAGTCTCTTTCTGAAAGACTTGTTTTGGTCGCCTGTGTATCCAGCTTCTCCCACAGAGTACCTTTCTTCACGATAAAATGATAAAAATGAATGTTGAATTAGCATTCGCTCCTCTTTTTTCACGATTTAAAGGAATACTGTGGCTCCCTTGTATAAAACACTTAAAGAAGATCTCGATAAAGCTGAAAATAGTAAGATCATTTAAACTACAATGTACTATATTTTAGACGGTTACAACCTCATAAATTCATAACGTGATGTTCTTTACATACCAGTCTTATTCAAAACTCAGTCTATATCAAATTTATCCCTTCATGAAGTAGTTACTTTTCTATTAAGAATGCGTTAAGGTAGAGAGGATAAAAAAGTGAATCCATTTTATGTTTTTAATGTTTGGTATGACCTATTTTAGTACATCATGTTTAACACAAAAGCTTCTTTGAAGGCTTGTACAGTTACATGTTGGGCAATTATCCACGTACAGCCACGCTACATTAACTGATGAATGTGTACTATCTCGCACGTTCAATGTACAGTCACCTGCGTACATCCTATTGCCTTACGGGTGTACAGTCACCTGTAAACACCTCATACCTTCCGAGTGTACAGTCACCTGTGTACACCGTTATAACATACAGGTGGACATCCATCCATCTGCGTACGATGATGTACAATGAACACCTGTTCGAACAAACAACACCTGTTCGTACAAGCAGCACCTGTTCGTACAATGAACACCTGTTGGTACAAGTAACATCTGTTCGTATAATGAACACCTGTTGATACAATTAACACCTGTTCGTACAATGAACACCTGTTGGTACAAGTAATACCTGTTCGTACTATGAACGCCTATTCGTACAAGTTCATTAAAGCGTACTGTTCGTTAAACTTGTTCGTACAATGAACACCTATTGATTCCACCCATGTACGTCACATTGGAACAATGACCTACTCGATAACTTTCCACCATCAAACATTCACACTTGATGACGCAAAATAAATAAATAAAAACTCTTCACTGAGGCTGTTCGTGCTCAGTCTTTTTGTGTAAGAAGAAGAATTATAAATGCTGCCGCAAAGTGGGACATCGCCTTCGTCTAAAACCGCAAAAAATGAATAAATAAGTAAATTTTAGGCGTTATTATGGCTCTTTCATTGAACAGCAGTGCTCACGGACCACATCAGTAATAACAGCTTTAAGAATGAGTATTACTCATCAAAATTTGAGGTCGTAAAATAAAAATTTCAAAAATAAAAACGAAAAACGTTTGTTTACGTAAAGACTTATTGAACTGTAAGCTATTGGTAAGGAGAATGAACTGATGATAATACAATTTAAATTGGTTCTAAGCTCCCCGAGGTATCTCATATGCCATAATAACGTACAAAGTTAGTGTGACGGCTAAACTACTCGTACGAGTTAGTGTTGACTAAATTAAACTAGTCTTACGAGTTAATGCTGACTAAACTAAACTACTCGTATGAGAATGCTGATTGTTGACATCTGGTATAAATGAAGTAAAAACAATATAGGTAAGAATAGCACCAGCGTAACAATACCATGAAAACAGTGTTATTACACGTGGTGGTTACATCTTGGTGGCAGTAATTGGTTTTCGGTACTATCATACCAATCTCATCCCTTCTTTACTGCGCAAACGGAGCTGCCTTGGTACGATCAAGGTCACAAATAACCTTAGCAAGTCGAGTAACGCTCTTCCATGCAAATTACTGCAAGTTGGCGAACCGTGTTGAGAGAGCCATGCAAATGAAGGTCGTTTTCCTAATTCTATGTGCAGTGTAAATTCATATGCGAAGATCTGCAACCTCTATCTTCGTTTGTCTTCTCGAGTCGAAATGTTTTGGCATAAAGGAGGAGTCGGTGTCTCGTCTGCCCTACAAGTCTACGGACTATACTCTTCCTTTTCATTGACGCTCATTAATTACCCTCTACCTTAGAGAACTAAATTTCTTTTGAAAACAGAGAAAGAATTGCGAATTGAATATTGTTTTCTAAATGCTTTCCTACGTATTTTTCTAGTACACATGTCAGTGGTTCTAATTCGAAGTTGGCTCTGCGTTGTGCAACACAGCAGTCGTCGTGTCTATTCAACCCAGTACCAAATCTTCTCGCACTTGGAAGTGCCTTTGCAGAACTCTTGCTATTCCATGCAAGTCAGGGATTACCAAGTGGCCGTGAGTGCAGCTACATTCCTGACCGGGCCTCAATCCTACTTTAGGTTCCTGCCTGGAATTACTGCTGGCTCAGAAGCAGCACACTTCATCACTTGGGTGCGGAGATCGAAGTCCTGCTGCCCAGCTTAAACGAAATGACATGTCACCCTCTAGTCGTGAAGTGAACACATCCCACGACCCTTAAAAGGATGTGTGTGACTCCCAAAATGGAGGTCAAGCCGCCAACAGGGAACAGTTTCCGAGAATTTATTAGGACTCGAGCACACTTGGCTTGCTCTTATTCAGGGAATTAAATTCATGGCTCACCAGCGCACCAAATACGAAAAGCTGGCAGTAGTTTACGAGCTTAAGCAGGCGAAAATATCTAGAGGAACCCTCGTTCGTGTAGTACATATACACTTCCATTCAATTTAAAGACGCACTCAAAGCTAGCATGATTGCGGTCTTATCAAAAACAACTTTAAAATGTTTTATCTCTCGAAATTTTTTACAAGAAACCGATATTACAAGCAAATGACATGAATTGTAAGCAACCAAATTACTACGAGCCTTAACTTATTTCACACAGCAAGCGCGGGGTAAGTAGTGTTTATTCTCCAACGGGACGATAGTTTACGCGGAGATTTTTGAGCGAATATTGGCAATAAATCTTAGTCGGGCACATCCTCCTGGCGTGCGGGATCTTCTGAAGAGAACTTGGAACTCTGACAAATGGCGCGGCGAGAGCCTCAGTGACAGCTGCGACAGTTATGCATTGTGGCCAACTTTGAAGGCAACATTCGTGCGGCCAAGTACATACTAAAGACTCTGCAAAAGATCCGCGACAGATGCTGTCGCCACTAATGGATGTCCGTCAATAGCTCTACGCGACCAAGAAAAGTGTGCGCAGTTTCACATGCGTAAGACGGTAAATTAATATTTTTGAGTAAATTCCATCATTTATCTTGTCACAAAATTTGGTTGTGCTGCATACTTATGGGAGTCATTCAGTTTCTCTTGAATGGTAGGTATGTTATAAAAATAATTTTACAACATGAAATTCTAATCAAACTCCATTTCAAGAAATGGGCCGAAAATTTACAATAAATATTAGTAGTAGATNGAATTAGATCCGTATTGAATTGCAGAAAATAATCGTACACTATGTATGTAGATACTACAAAAAGAAGAAGAGTAGCGAGGGCAGTAACAATAATTGAAAATTAAATAAGAAGCATCTTGAAACTTACAATAAATTTAACCCGTGGTCGTAATTTCACTTTTTCCAAATGATCAAAAAGAAAAAGTTGGTTGTCATTTTTTTCCAAACACGATATCACCTAAACATATTGAAAAGATCCAAATGAATTCAATACAATTCTTCCTTTTTGTAGAGGGAGCTTTAATTTTTTGTTCGATTGCAGCTTGTAAAGAGGGTTCCTGTTGCAATCTCCCCGAACGGAAAAGTTATATTTTCTGAGGGATGACTGCGAGGGGAAGCGTGCGTGGCGTACAGTAGGCTACGAGCGGTAGACGGCGCAGCGATGCCGTCGAAATTGCTGTTCGTTCCGCGGTGAGATAAGAGGCTGGAGAAGGATGTGTACTCCTGTGTTCTTCGAAACATGTGAGGAGAGGAAAAAAGACTATTCAAAAGGATTATTAAAAAAATACGTGTCCACAGATACGTAGTGTTAGTTATTTCGAGGTGAAAAAAGTAAAGCATTTCGATAACCTTGAATTCAGTGAGTCAAAAAGAGCAAAAGTACCGTAGGAATAGTAGTAAAGCGAGTGAAGACAAAATGAAACAAATGTGCGATGGCTGCTGAATGGAAGATGTTGAGGAAGGGGGAGTGAGTACTGGAGCGGTAGGTGAAAATCTTGTCTACGCTGCTCTCAGTGCACCTTTAAATCAGTACCATGAAGGGCTGTCCAGTGCAAAACAGTGGTCCGCCTCATAGGGCGCTTGATCGGCTTCAGCCGACAACCACTTTTTACTTATTTGGGTCTCATAACGCGTCCTACGTCACAAATGTTTTCGACACAACGACACAAATGTTTTCCGTGTTATTTGATGCTCCCTCAGGTAGGTAAACTCTATGGTCGGGACGGCTGTATAGCGGTTGTTTGCTGGAACCGATTCAGAGCTCTATGGGACGACTGTAAATACACTTCATGAATTATCAAGAATTTTTTTATTGCGATTTACACGGTTCTCGTAATAAATGCTGCTGAGCATCAGATGTAAACTGAGTGTTGCAAAATAAGAAAGACAATTTTAAAAGGTGTCCTGGGTTTTAGGATAAGAAAATAGTAGTATGACAGTAGTAAAAAATACCTAAAATCTACAATAACCTGAAATATACGCACTTTTAAATTTGAATTCAGATATTAATCCAATAACACCGATTGGATACCCTATAGTTGTTTCACAGCGGATTATTGAGATGGGTACGAATAAATATGGACGAGGTTCATTTTCTATTATTGCTCATTATTTCTTTAAAATTAATTTTTTCAAAAACTCTCATCATGCGTTATATTCCAAAACATCTTTGAAGATTTTGATATAAGCATCGCTAAAAAAAGTAGCCAGTTGAAGGATTTATTTGAATGTATTCAAGAACAATACAACGGTATGAATGATTTTAAGTGTAACTATATTTGTAGATTGCGAAAAAATCTCAAAATTACAAAATTGCACAAAACATCAATGGTACCAACCAAACAACGTAGGACAGAAATTATGAATGTGGATACCCTTAGGAATCCTACCCCAAGAATTTGATCTTTATATTTTTTTGGTTGGGAATGTTTTATACTGTGTTGGATGTTATATCATATTTTGTTCAAATCACCTTTTTCGGGTAATATTATCACCTTTTCATTAAATTATAATTCAGTACTTGATTTTCCTTTGCGAACACTGAAGATGATTTTTATAATTCCGTAGCGTTCGTTGCTTAGCATGATCGTGGAGACCTCGGTTCTTCTTTTTATCCTTCCGGATGCTATCCGCTGTTGATCGATGAAGGAAGGCTAAGCGTGTGCAGGCTGCAGGATTGGACACTCCGAGGGATCCGTTTTCCATTCTTTCATCATCGAAATAACTGTGATTGTCGAGTCAAATTTTCCAAAAAGCTTGAAATGGGCGGATCTTAACCGTAGAGCTTAAGAGGGATTTTTTATAGCTTTTTCTTTTTTTCTTTTATATGATAGACGAAAAACTTGCCACCTGAACACATAGCGAATTACGTTTTTTAGCTGTCATTCTAAATTAAAATCTAACGAATTTAGCATTTGTTACAGTTCCCTTATTGATGCGTCCAATAAAAAGACATCATTGAAGGGGTTTGAAGAGATTTTCCAAATCCCCCAATAATTATCTGTTGTGGTCTACTTGTTTGATGGATATTTCGTTGAATT
>VOMN01001196.1:0-23226 GCA_014899125.1 Orchestia grillus
GCTGGAGAGAATACAGTTGGAGAAATTTCAGGCGTTCCCAGAGCTTTGTAAGGTTCAGGAACAGTTGTAGTTTTATTTAGTGCCAGTTTATTGTAAAAGAAGAGCGCAGAAAATTGATTTTCCGTAGAAGTGTTAGTGAGGAAATTTGCAGGTTTGTTCGATGTCTTTAAACAACTGCAGGCGTTTTTTCCATATGAATGGTAGGCTATTTCAAATAATGATTATTGTATTTGCTGAAGTGTATTGTGAGTATCTCGTTATCGTGGCGGTACAATTACCAACGTGGAAGTGAAAAACGTGCTCTCCAACTGCTACCTGGCTCTCTAGGGTGCATCGTTCGGGTGGCACATTTTCTCGATCCTTCCACTCAAAACAACTTGGTCGCTCAGTGGGCATGTTGCTGCGTTGACGACGTCTCCTCTTCTAGCAGCACAAACTCTGAATTTGAGTTCGAGCTGTGACCGACATTTCAAATGGTATTCAAAATATGTAGGTGGAGTAGGCAGGAAGGTGTTCGGCGTCTATGATGTACGGGACGTGGGGTTGTGGGTGAAATTGCCTCGGAAGCCCTTCCCTCTATGGGGACCTTGCTTTTTTCTGTAAACAAGACACCCAAAAATGGTAAAAACGCCAGAACTGTGGCGCACTAGGAGTCATTGCAGGGATTTACTCAAAGAATTTTCTATAGAGAGCACTTTTTCGTCCGGGTACCTCAACAGAATAATAATAATTGATTGTCGCAGCTCCTCTCTTTCTAGCTTTGATTGGAGCGATGGGAGTACGTCAGTCGTTGCCACGCAGTCATTGACCATCAGTCTTTTTCATTGACGCTGGTACATACCTTATGTAGGTCACTTTGAAGTTGTATTACTTGCAGAGAAAACTTATTTATTTGTAACCTTGGTACTAGATTGGAAAATTTATACTGCTTTGTTCCGTTAATTGAAGATCAACTATCTCTTTTGTGGAAACTGCGCATAACATGTTACTTATCAAACGACTGCAGAAATTAATATTACCCTGCCCTTTGAGTGGAAACTCCCTCTAGGGCTGTGCTCATGAGGAGGTTGTTCTTGAGTGTACAGTATTTTGTGGACTTGGAGGTCTTTGAATATCTGGTGAGACTTCTGAGCTGCTCTGGGGCAAACATGTACATCGGTAGTGTCGCTGTACGCTGCGAAATTAGTGTAAGGTGAGGCTGATGTTCGTTGGTCCGTTCAATTGAAGCAGCTTGCGATCATATTGTTTTCGTGTTAGTTTCCATGCTTTCATGATGTACGAGTACATACAATTGGGGGGAAACCAAATTTGGGAATAGAACTGAAGTATGTCTGGCCATTGAAAAAATTACGTTGACGGCTTTCTCTGTTGCTTCCAGATGAAACACGGAATTATTTCAGGATTGTCCTATATATGGAGGAGTGTTTTCAATGCGAGAATGTTTCAAGTCATCGTCTAGCGGGGAGAAACGTTGCTCTTTAATGCCTTGTGAAAATCATTTTTGAGAGTGTGTTGAAAAAGTTCTTTTGTATTCTAAGTCTAATTGCACTTGAATTTTGAGTCTCTTGCTGAGATTGGAGTGCTGATTAATTGGTTGATTTTTCATTGTGATAAAGGCGTATTTATTCATCTTACAACATTGGATGCCTTTCTTGTTGATTTATTTATTTTCACTTTTATTTTCTCTCCGTACTTCTCCCTGTACATTCAGTGTTGAATTATTCCTCTTATGTGTTGAACATGGCTGGGAAAATCTGTGCCATGATCGCTCACACCTCGACATACGAACACGCACCTCACAGCACATGCCACCACTACCGCGTCTCTGTGGTGATGCCGTGAGAAATGTCACCTCACTGCCACCTGCATGAAAGGGGCTGTGCAATATGACCTATTTTTGAGACCCTCAATACTTACGACATTTAAACGACCTTCAAATTTTACATGGACTCGAGAGTAATGTTATTTTATGAGGTGCTTTGTGACATCGCTCGTGTACTCGAGTCCTGTTTCTCCCTGCACAACGGACGAGGAGTCGCAGCAGGACTAGCACTTTCTGCATCGCGGGGTTGAAGTTCTTGCATTTCTGTAGCGATATCTCAACTCAGACCACGAAGTGAAATTAATCATGTCGATCTTCAAAATAAATTTAACGTGTTATGTTGCGCTGACAATTTCTAAGCTTCTCTTGGTAAACTAATGAATGTTTTTCTTGTATTTGATAGATTTTCACAGCAGAACACACCTCATGTGTGAACTATCTTTTCTTTTAAACAGATCTATTCTCAGCCGGCAGATGTTTTCCTAGTCTATCCCTGGTGACGTACAAGCTCAATATTTTTTTCTTGTAAACATACGTTTTTCAAATATGGACTTCATGAATAACGAACTTTCTTCTTCAGTTGAGTGGAGATGTTTTAAGCCAGAGTCGAGTCTACCAGGTGCAGTTGTAACTGGAACCAATATTGGGAATTTATTTAGATATCGAGTGGGGTTGGGGCTCAGCTGCATGCTTCTTATCTTCTCCACTAGATTGCTATCTTCGTGCATTTTTGATAGCGGTTCCCAGCGTCTGGGTTTGTTTGTTTGTTTCCTGTTGGAATTCTGTTCATCGAAAAATCGAGGTCGTCTTCCTCACTCTCGATTGGGAAACTTGACTGATTTTCTTCGATTGAAATGAGGGCTACTTTATCGATGATTGATGCACGAATTTGACTTTCTTGTTTAGATTTATTTAACAACAAAAAATAAGGTAGGCTATTATTTAATGAGGGACATTTTGTCCCCAATTGTCCACTCGGTGGTAAGTCAACTATCTGGGTTAACTTCGTCATGGCAATTCGTTTTGTAGCTAATGTCATGAATTGACTTCCTTAAATTAATTTGATTGAATATATTAAAGATGGTAAATTTTTGACTTCTTACGTTCATTCACGTCTTTTTGAAATTATAAGTTTAACGTTATGATGATTACGAGGACTATTCATATAGTAACTTCATATATTTGGAAAAAAAAGTGAATGAGGTTAGAGAATTGTTTTATAATACTTCTGGAAATACACATTCTAGTTTATTTTTCCACATAGTTTCCAATCACATTGCGACACTTGTCGTAGCGTTTGGCTAGCTTTGAAATTCCGCAGTCGTAGAATTCGGGCTCCTGCGACTGAAGCCAATCTACGACGCTGGTTTCCAACTTCTCGCCATCGCCAGAGCATTGCGAGGGATTTTCCTAGTAGAGTTCTTAGAGAGAAAAGCCACAATTGACGCTGAGCGTTACTGTGACACATTAACAAACATAAAAAGGGCTATCCAAAGCAAACGTCGTAGGGTAACTCAGAACTCAGGGGTAATTTTCCTGCATGTCAACGCCCGGCCGCACAGAGCGCCACGTACTGCGACCAAACTGCAAGAGTTCAGTTGGGAAGTGTTGATCTCCCTCCCTGCAGCCTAGATTTGGTGCCCAGCGATTTTATCAGCCCCAAAAATAAAGATTGTTTATATTTTCGTCGTACAAATGCGCTCATTTCTTACGATAAATGATGTCAAAAAAGTATAATCGACGTGCCTAAATGTATGCCACATTTCTCACCCTAAATTTGCATGATAAACACCATGCCTTTATCATGGGAACATACTCACCATGTGCTGCATGCGTCACCACTCGCTTTTGGTCTCAACAAGCTACGGGGAAATGTCTTCACTTGTACCTAATTATTCTAAATACGTATTTGATGTGTATTAAAGAATCGTTGCAGCATTTGGGGAAAAATAAATAGGTGTATTGTCGTGTTTTAAAGAATCGTTGTAGCATTTGGGGAAAAATAAATAGGTGTATTGTGTTTTAAAGAATCGTTGTAGCATTTGGTGAAAATTAAGTAGGTGTATTGTCGTGTTTTAAAGAATCGTTGCAGCATTTGGGGAAAAATAAATAGGTGTATTGTCGTGTTTTAAAGAATCGTTGCAGCATTTGGGGAAAAATAAATAGGTGTATTGTCGTGTTTTAAAGAATCGTTGTAGCATTTGGGGAAAAATAAATAGGTGTATTGTCGTGTTTTAAAGAATCATTGTAGCATTTGGGGAAAAATAGATAGGTGTATTGTGTTTTAAAGAATCGTTGTAGCATTTGGTGAAAATTAAGTAGGTGTATTGTCGTGTTTTAAAGAATCGTTGCAGCCTTTGCTGATGCTGCGCGGCCAAATGTTAGAAATGGCTCATGGGGAAAAGTTTCATGAGTAATTAAGGTCCAATGAGCGGCCGCGTGAGAGTTTTCCCCCATTCATGCATAGTGTCCAGTTGTCTAGACACTTAACTCTGTTTCTACCAAATGAGGATGGTCGTAATAGATGCATTTTTCATAGTGCAGTGCCTCTACACACCTGGATAAACAAAATGTAAGGGTGGAACACGAATAATTTTTTTTTATTCAAGTGTTCAGTACTCTGTGATTGCTTGCTGCCCAGTTTATAAAATAGCTTTTCATTTAGTAAGTAGACTACATTTTTCCTTGAAATTTCAATTGTGACGCGAATGATGTACAAAGAGCTAATTTTTTCAAAAAACTACGTATTTAAGAGAACATATATATATCCCAGTAGTTGGTGCCGGTAATTACCCCGTGAAATACATGGTTTGAGGGGTACATCCACACGTCTTCTTGGGGCATGGAAGGTTAACGCTAGCAAGTGTCGCTGGTCGACGATTTATGATGGAACTGTTGCGTCTCTCGTGTGGTGGGGTGAGGCTACAAAACCAGTCACAAATGTGTCGTATTCGATGCTGCTGCTGGCTATTTAATGCTTCAGTTCAAAATTTAAAAACATCCCGATTACATCCTATGACTATTTTCATCCACTTTTGCCTTGATCAATTTCCTTATGACTGAGTGGTTGTGAACTGCTGTGCGGAACAACAACCTGCTTCCTAAGCCCGATGACACGAGCACAAAAGCACTGTAAATACCGCATCGGCGACAAAGCGGCACACAAGTGTGGCCTGGGTAGTTGAGCCCGAACCCTTTCCAAGGATGAAGACATGCTTGATCGCGTTGTATTGTGTGCAGCCTCGACATCGAACTCTGCCGTGTCGAATGACGGTGTTAGCCGACTGGGGGGGCCCTCTCCAGTGGGCAGCGTGAGCCCTGCCTCCTCGTCCTGCTTCTCCCCGGACAGTGCTTACAGCACCTCCCTAACAGGTCTGTTGCTCCCACGCTCCTCCTTTATTGTGTCCCAGCTGTTACTCCCCTCCCCCTCTGTTGTGTCCCAGCTGTTACTCGCCTCCCCCTCGCCCATAGTTAGAACTAGACGAATACAGTGTTTGGAATAGAAACTAGAGGAAAGGGAGTGATAGTTGACAGACGTATTTATCTGCAGAGATTTTAAGAAGGCTCGTCAATGATTGACACAGAGAATGATTGTGCACGATCGAGTCTTCTGCCCCTCAGCGGGCATAACGTAAGCAATAGGCTTAGAGATTAGGTTTGTCTATCTTATGTTATGGGGACCGGCGCCCCCAGATGGCACTGGTAGAGTTATCTCAGCTATAGATCGGCTTTCGGGACTTCTATTTTTCGTACCCACTTTGCTTCTTTCAATTTTCATACATTCTTCGCCGTCTCTTCTTCGTCTTTTTTCCTTTTCCTTCTGAAATTATTGTTTCTGTGCGAAGGAAATCCGATTTGAGAACACACATGTGCGCTGATGCCGCGTTTCTTTAGTCCACACTAGACGGTTCCTTCTTCTCTTGGCTGGTTCTATCGCATTTCATGTGGATAGGGAGCTTTAAACATAACGAATAATCTAATCTGTTTCTCAGAGATTGATCATCTTTTTGGGAAGCGGAGTTTTATTAATCTTTTTCAATGTTTTTCATGTGTGCACTGGGTTTATTTTTCTTAATCTGTCTTTCTTGTAAGTTTTCCTCGTGAGAAGTCCGGCTCCAATCAGGAGGCACTGCTACCTCATTACTGCGGATTTGGTCTGAAAAATTACTGTTGTTGACCTGGACCTGCTACCTAAGTTACTATTTGTCCCCTCCTCTAAAAATGATCGCAGTCCGTAATTTGTTGTGTTGGAGTTCTTACTGGTCTAATTGTCTTGTAGGAGAGGGGGCCCTATTGCAGGACGTTTAGCACTACGGAGGACAAGGGGCCAACAAGCTGAGAGCTGGCCAGAACCAAGTCCTGAGATTGGCTGCTTAGATCCTCTGACTTTTGCGACTGAAATGGTGGCGTGTTACCTGCCCTTGAAGGACGTAGAACTCAAAAGATAAATAGCGCTCTACGCGTATCACGGATACGAAGTGCTTTAAAGGCGATTGCTATTTTTATCAGGTGATTTTATTAAGGCGGTTAGGCGATCGCTATTTTTTATCGGGTGATTTTATTAAGGCGATTGGGCGATTGTTACTTTTTATTAGGTGTTTTTAAGGCGGTAAGGCGATTGTTATTTTATTGAACGGTATCACTCGGTCTGTTTCGCAAGTTGATTGACCGTAAATTCTTGCCCAGACGGCCTGTCTCCGAGCTACCCTGGCACCGCAGATGACCTCAAGCAAGACACGGCCATGGATGTGATCCAGTCCCCTCTTTCTTCCTCCATACCTCCATCCATATCCTCGCCGAACTTTATGCAAGTCGAATATCAGGTGACTTTTTCCGAATGTCGCGTGTGCTTGGTTTGCTTAATCTAAACGATGGTAAACTTTCAAGTAAACCAGCCAGTGCTGATGTACAATACATACTAGTATGAATTAACCAGGTGGCGTCAATCGTTAGTACTTCCTGATGGTAACCCGGCAATACTGTTTTATTGTTATCTACTAACGTATCCTAGAGTTGATGGTACTGTTGGGCTGTTCTATAGTACCATGTAGTTTCATGTTAGCCTCATAGTACTGTTTAACCCATTCTGTTCGAAATTAACTTGAATTGTGCTCTTGAACTATACTGTTACATCGTAACGTGGATACGAAGTACTCTGGAACCATATCGTTGCATAGTGCTGTTGTTCATCCCACATGTTTAATATGTGAAACGGGACGATTCGTTTGAAATATTTTAATTAAGGATAAAAAGAAGTACCAACGTGATCACGAACATTAAAATCGGTAAAACACAGACGTTCCGGATTTTAAGAAATTCATCTTCAGTGTCTGAAAGAAGTGTAGTTTTTGAATAAAATTCTACAAAAAGCAAAAATAAGATAGTACTTTAAAACGTGTGCATTAAAAATATGAAATTCTGAAGTCCCTATGACTTCTAACCTTATAAAAATGAATTTATTGCACAATGACTACTTTCAGAGGAAGACCATATTCATCGATGTCAGGACGAAATTTGAAAATGTACAAAGATACCAAAATACGGAGGTCAAGTAGCTACTCTTTTCAGACACTGAAGATGGAATTCTTAAGATCCGAATCGTATCTGTTATAGTTATTTTAATGTTTGTGATCACGTTAGTACTTCTCTTTACCCTGAAAAACACATGCAACAGTACTAATTCATATACATCGTGTAGTAGGTACCCATGTGACTAGCTGGACTGATTGATTCTACAAAAATAAAGCGCACTAGCAGTATGTGCTAGTTAGCCGTCAGCTACCTAGCGCAGTGTCAGCAGCACTAGTTGCCACGCCAACTTGTGGGTTGAATTTGGTGCCCACTTGGTAGGATTTCGGCGATTTCTTTTTCTGAGGAAGAGCTGGTCGATGCGTTGAAGCTTTGAATATGAATTTGCTCTCAATTTGAGTGTACTTCATGTATAAACTTTGCCGGATGAAATAAAATTTGACCTCGATATTAACGGGGGCCTCTTGCATCTTCTGTGGGCTCCATGGCGTACTGGTAGCGTGATGGCCTCGTAACCGAGAGGATCTGGGTTCGAATCTCGTCTCAGGCGAGATATTCTCACGTAACCTGGGAGTACTTCCCCCAGAAAAAGATGTTTAAACCACCCATTCCTCACATCCCTTGCCACGCCAGAAGTTGTAAGGCATTGAAAACCAAAGGGTAAAACGTCTTGGAATTAATACGGGTTATTTTTTTCTCCCTCCTCAGCGGACATTCATGGGAAGAACGGGAGTGAAACCTCCATGTTTAATACTTTAAATAATTTCAATAATTGTGAAGTATTTTTTACAGGAGTCCTCTATCAAATTTGCCCCCCTCCTCCCTTGCCTACCTACTCTAAAGGGCAGGCACGGCCTACTCTGAGGGGCAGGCACTGCCTACTCTGAGGGGCAGGCACGGCCTACTCTGAGGGGCAGGCACGGCCTACTCTGAGGGGCAGAAACGGCCTACTCTGAGGCGTAGGAGCGGCACGTACCTGCCATGTACCCTAATGATTAATGTTGGTGACAGGAGGCCGAGAGCTGGTCCAGTATCGCGTATTACGAGCTCAACAACAGGGTGGGAGAAGTGTTCCACGCGACAACCTCGTCCGTCATCGTAGACGGCTTCACAAACCCGAGTCATAATTCAGACAGATTCTGTCTAGGCCTTCTCTCCAACGTCAATAGAAACTCCACCATCGAGAACACTAGAAGACACATCGGTAAAGGTGAGATTTAGTTTGTATTGTTGTGTTGTCTCAAGACACGGACTTGTATGTTAAACGATGTGCGTTTTAAAGGTCCACTTTTATTTAGCCAAGGCTTGTGCCTAATTAGCTCTATGATTGTGATTACTTTAAAAAACTATTTATGCATATATGAGGCCTTCCAAGCTGAACGGCTTGTTCAACGCTAGTTCTAGGGAAGAGATTCTGAAGTGGCCACGTGATGCTGAGAATCTTCACATTTTCACTCGACTTTCAACCCAACGTTTCGCGAGCTTTGGCCTCGCTTACCTTCTACCCACCAAGATGGAGTGTGGGATAGCGTGAGAGAGTGTGGGATACCATTATCCACCGAATCAAGGAACCGGCGAGTCGGCGTGTTCATCTAGCAGGGCCTCGTATTTTTGTAAAAGTTCCAGAATTTTGTTTATTGTTCTTGTTGAGGGGACCAGGACTAACATACGGTCTCATAATGTGTGTTATTTCGAGATGGGTGCTTGGATGCACACGTTCAGCCTTCTCAGCCGAGCGCAAAAACTTGCGTTTCGTTAGGAGTATTCCGCATTCCGCCAAAGGCTTCTTCACTTCGAGTGGCCCGCCAGGCGGGTATGCAGTGTGCAGTCGTGAAAGAATCTGTCATTTTTCTGTTGAATGTGTTAGGAGATGAGCGTGGCCTTTTGTGCTGCAGGTGTGCACTTGTACTACGTGGGCGGAGAGGTTTATGCAGAGTGCCTCTCGGATTCCGCAATTTTTGTCCAGTCGCGCAACTGTAACCACCACCATGGCTTCCACCACTCCACCGTCTGCAAGATTCCCCCCAACTGCTCGCTCAAAATATTCAACAATCAGGAGTTTGCGCAGTTGCTCTCACAGAGCGTCAACCACGGCTACAGAGCCGTCTTCGATTTGACCAAAATGTGCACAATTCGGTGAGTGAGCTGCCCTGGAGTATGATCATGGTATTTCTGTCGATTTTTGCAACTCGCCTTTACAACTTTGCTTCACACTTGAGGTCTGTTTTTTCGTTACTTGGTATGACGTGTGCTTCAATGTTACGTTAGCGTTCATTGGCGTCTTCACACAATGTATTTGAACATTTTAACGTTTCATGAGGAAACGTTTTTTTGGTTCAGCCGTTCCTTGTTAAGTGTGCTAGAACGGAGCCATGGGGTTGGAGGAGGCCGGAGAGCAGCTCTTTGCAAAGCCTGAGATATGCCTCAGAGCTCGCACTCAGAACCACACCAAACTGCTGTACAGTGGTGATGTACGAGTAGCTGTGTTCTGCCATATCTGGCTGGCCAGCCGCCTTTCCTGATGATTGACTATGACAAGAGGACTTGGACCGGTTTATGTTTAATGAGAAGGGAAGATCCTACTGAAGTGGTGGTAGGTAACCTTTGTATGACTAAAATATACCTATTTTCCAGCATTAACACTCTAAAAAGACTAACTTACTTTTCAGTGGTCGATATGTTGCGTGAGCAGCCGTTCATATTTTGTGCGTGGGTGTGCATGGAACGATTGGAAGAAAATTCATATTAAATTGTATTGGCTGAAGTGTAACGTATTCGCAACAGTGGTCCTGATAGCGTTGAATAGGGCAAGGATCCCCTACCATTAGGAAAGACATTTCATGGTGCACGGTAAAGTGCGTTTGAATGAGATAAAATAATGATAGATGGGAGTACACATGCGTGGGAGTGAGGTTCTAATGGTTGCATAGGAATATGGAGCAAGTGAGATATTCCGAATATCTTATGGCCTGTGTATCACCACTACGAATAAAGGGATTGAGCAAAGCAGGTCTATAAAGTGATACGAGGGATATCAGGCATAAGCCTTGTGAGAGAGATGTGTATGGACGTCTACAGGTGCAAAAAGAGTTAGACTGAGCATGTAGTTATTTCAACCTAGCTGTAGTTTGTAGCGGAAACGTTGGGACTGAGAGTAGTGGTGTGAGGGAGAGAAAAAGTTCAACGGGGTGTAAAAGGCATTTAAGATATATGGTAGGAATGGCACTGAATCATGGAGAAATGAGATGGTGCGACTGAAAATTGATCAATTGAGCAACGTGTCTAAGGAAGGTTATTGAGGGATATTCGGAGAGAGTTCAAAGACCAGCGCGTGGTTGTCTAATTGGTGAAACCAGAGTGAGAGAAAGATTTTTACACATCTACTTCCTTTCTGGGCGGTAGTGAGAATAGATATATTATGTAAGTGAACGAACGATGGAAAACTTAGGAGAACTACTCAACGTCTGCCTGTAGGAGATGCAAACGTGGAGCATTGCATGGTCGTAAACCAGTACAGCTTTAACTCGTTCTCGACGGGCCTCATTTCGTCCCCTGATTCCTTGGCCTAAGGATACGAATGCTGGGCACAGCAGTAGGCGCAGCAGCAAATGCTAGGGAGCAGGAGTACACTAGCATTAGTTAGGAGGCTCACTCTCACAAGGCCCGTACCTCCGTTTGATCAGAAGGTATGACTTTGGTTCTAAAACTCTAGCAATTGTGAGAGAGACCTAACTAGTCATCTTACCTCCCGTTGGTGGTGTGCCACCAGTTGCGCCACTACCTATGTACTGTCGCTGTAGGCGTGATGAGGTCGGCCAATTTTGTGTGACTACGCTACTTACACTTGATGTACGACCCACACTTGATGTACGACCCACACTTGATGTGCGACCCACACTTGATGTACGACCCACACTTGATGTACGACCCACACTTGATGTACGGCCCACACTTGATGTACGGCCCACACTTGATGTACGGCCCACACTTGATGTACGGCCCACACTTGATGTACGGCCCACACTTGATGAACGGCCCACACTTGATGTACGGCCCACACTTGATGTACGGCCCACACTTGATGTACGACCCACACTTGATGTACGGCCCACACTTGATGTACGGCCCACACTTGATGAACGTGCCACGTTTGATGAACGTGCCACGTTTGATGAACGTGCCACGTTTGATGTACGTCTCACGTTTGATGTACGTTTCACGTTTGATGTACGTGCCACACTTGAGTGACGTGTCGCTTGCTGTCCACAGGATGTCGTTCGTTAAAGGGTGGGGCGCCGAGTACCACAGGCAGGACGTGACGAGCACACCCTGCTGGATCGAGATCCACCTGTCAGGGCCCCTCAAGTGGCTCGACACCGTCATCACCCAGATGGGTGCCCCTAATGACGTCATCTCCTCGGTGACTTAGGTCCCGTCATCCTCCTCGTCTTCATTCGGGTCTGTACACACATCGTCCACTGCTTCCGCGCGGTGCTCATCAGCTTCACTCGATTGCGTCATTAGTGTCACGGGCATATTTTATTTCAGCATCTTTTAATGCTATCGTAGTCTGTAGGGTTGATTCGTAGGCTTCCGTACACGGTTGCTTGTCGCTTGCAACTCTGGTGCACTTTTGTTTCTGGGCTTGGGATGTTTGAACGCCTGCTACGTGATTGTTCATATGTTTGACGGCTTTTTCTGAATCATATGTAATGTTTAACGCAAGGACTAATTTCCCCAGTACTGGAGGTAAAGCTGATCAGGAGAATTTCTTATTGAACATTGAAGTAGTGCCTGCATCCCCACACCCACGTCCCAAGAAACAATGGGAGCCTTTCACTTCCCGCCTAATTTTTCGTTCATTTGCATTGCCTGAACCCACGCTCTTGCTTCCGTGGACGTGCGGGCTCACAAATATTCACCCGTAGTATAATTCAGTCAGGTTAACGTGCCCTTGCATCGCCGTCTTCATAGAGTCTATGAGCATACGCGTGTTTCTTGAGTATTAGAAACAGTGCCTAAGCAACTGTCTCTCATATTGAAGTATTTTATTTTGGCCCCTGGCGGTCGAACTCGTGTTGGCTTACGCCCAGTGTTGCTATGCTGAATGATTGGTAAAGTTTCAGCCGCCTTCATGGCATAGCATGGGTATTCAACCCCTTGATAGCGTGGGTATTCAACCCCTTGCTAGCGTGGGTATTCAACCCCTTGATAGCGTGGGTATTCAACCCCTTGATAGCTTCGGTATTCAACCCCTTGATAGCGTGGGTATTCAACCCCTTGATAGCGTGAGTACTCAACCCCTTGATAGCGTGGGTATTCAACCCCTTGATAGCGTGGGTATTCAACCCCTTGATAGCGTGGGTATTCAACCCCTTGATAGCGTGGGTATTCAACCCCTTGATAGCGTGGGTATTCAACCCCTTGATAGCGTGGGTATTCAACCCCTTGATAGCGTGGGTATTCAACCCCTTGATAGCGTGGGTATTCAACCCCTTGATAGCGTGGGTATTCAACCCCTTGATAGCGTGGGTATTCAACCCCTTGATAGCGTGGGTATTCAACCCCTTGATAGCGTGGGTATTCAACCCCTTGATAGCGTGGGTATTCAACCCCTTCATAGCATGAAGATTCAACCCCTTCATAGCATGGGGATTCAACCCCTTCATAGCATGGAGATTCAAACCCTTCATAGCATGGAGATTCAAACCCTTCATAGCATGGAGATTCAACCCCTTGATAGCATGGAGATTCAACTCCTGATAGCATGGGGATTTAACCCCTCCATGGCGTAGGGTTTGACGCTTCTGTGTAGGATTTTGACTCCACGTAGCTGAGTTATAGCCCCGTCGCCGATGCTGAGACTGTGCGCCGCGTTAAGGCTGCAAGGTCTGAGATGATCAATTGCTAAACTAGAATGCTAGAGAACTGAAAAGCCTCTTCTTTTATTAGTAAAATCCTTATCGCTTCTAGCGGTTACAAACTTCAGGAAAGTGCTTAGGTGTATTGTCAAAAACTGTTCCCTCTTCCACTGTTCTCAATTACCGCGATTGCCTTGCACTCATTTCACGCAAGCTAATTCTTAACATATTTAACTAATTTCCCTTCATAATTCCTTAGTTAACTGTTCCATATCTGTAAGAAACGTCTCATTTTATTCAATATTAATTATTTACTTCTGAGTTTCTTCTGCTCCATTTTATCTACGGCGGATACGCTATGTTCTTCTCATGTGCAATACAGCTCAATCAAGTTCATATTTTTCGTAAAATCATACTAATCAAAGAAAAAAGTTTCTATAACTTAGAAATTTGGAAAATTTGTTCATGTGTCTTGTATCTTGCAACTCCTTCACAGTGACGGAATCTCGATGGTTAAAGATCCTTCATCAGATGATAAAATTGAATCATGTATTCATTCTTTTTTAAGTGTCTGTTGTTTTAATTTTCTTAATAGAAGTTGACCAGCTATAGAAAATAGTTTCATTTGCGACAAAATATTTTTCATTTTGTAACTTCTTATGCCGGATAACACAAGTTAGCTACTCTTCGATTCACAATTTTGCAGTTAATGTTTCTTTTGTTGAGCTTTATAACGTTAGATTTCCCTGAAGAATTTCTTTTCTCCAGGAAAAACTTTTCTTAATGAACTTCCCTACGTTGAAGTGCTTCACAATTCATTTTCTGGAGTGAATAAGGGTGGGTTGGGAACTGCCCATCTTGTATTCCAAATATAATCCTGTTAGGATTGAGACATTCTTTTGACTTCTCTCGTTTACAGAATCAATGAAATAACTTTCTGAAGTGGTAAATTTTCCACTAGCATTAATTTTATCTACGTTTGACGTTAGCGGCACTTTCGCATGTTTTAGTTCAGTTTACTTCGATAAGTGGAACTTTTTTATTTATTTTTCCTTCACAAAACTGAGCTTTCTGTGAAGACAGATATTTTTATAAATAAATAATTATATTTTGAGCGTTTGAATTTAAATTTCACGTGTTTGGTCGTGCATATTGTATGTACATCTTCGCACCTGTCGAGTAGATATTATATGTTATAAAGTTGCGATGATTCTGTGCGACTCACCTTCACAATGATGATTTTTTGTCAAGGCACTAAATCATAAGTACTTACAATTGTTAGCTTTAATTCTGGGTGCGTGTTGTAAATCTAAAGGAAAGTTCATTTCCAGTTTAACTTGATATTAGGTACTAATTAAATACGGAGAGCCGCAATACTTTTTATTTAATATATGACCTATATTCGAAATGACCAATTACTTTCAGACAACGGTTAGTGTGTGTTACAAACATATCCATCTTGTCATTTACGCTGCCTAGCGTTGAAGTTTCTGTATATTTTTGAAAATTAGATTCATTGGCATTTCTCTGGCGAAGGAAGGAGTAACCGGTTCAAGAGCGGTCGCCTGCCTCCTTACAGGAGAGGTTTCTCACGTCTCTCGTAGATTGGTGTTGCGCCTCAGCCCCCTACCACAGGTCTCAGTCACCTCAACTACTTTTTGCGGTGTCAGAATTGTTCAGCAGGCTCGAGAAATTGAACCCATCATATCATTTTGTTGTGTGAAAAATAGTTTTCCCCTCATTAGTGGAGGGAGTTGAATTTCAGCCCGTATTCTAGCTACAGGAATTTGTTTAGTTTGAAATCAGTTGTTCATGTGGATGTAAAACCGATATATTCTTTTAAAGCTAAGTAACCCGTTGTGGTGATTGCTGCGCCTCTACATTTTACTATGTGTTCATCATTTGTTCTAAATCCTGTCTAAAATTTACTGTAGCTCATTATATTTCGCTTTGTTTGCTCAGGAGTACCCCAGTTCACAAATATGTAAAGATTAATTAAGACTAGATCGTCTATAAGTAGAGAACCACTTATTTTCTTGACTTATGATGTTAAAAGTTATGTCCAAGTTATAATATCGATAATCAAAACTTAATACCTCTGTTTTGAGTTCTCAGCGTATGCTAGTTTGAACTAGTGCTAAGAATTAAGCTATAATAGTACCTGCATTCTTCCTCATGCTCTTTTTCACTAACAGTTGGTTAAGTCTTTCGAAAAAGATATGCCAGTTATACACATATACGCTTTTGTTGTCAAAATTAAGAATACAACGTTACTTGAAACTCGAATCAAAACTAGCAGTATTTCTTCGTCAGTAGTTGCTATTTGAACTCGCTTGATATATAAATAATATCTAATTTAAAATTTGAAAAGAACGTGAGAAATGGTAATTTCTAGTAGCTGATCCCACATTAACCCTTTTAGTACTACAAGGACACCTCAATTCCTGTCCTAAATTATCTGTGTCACAACGCCAGCAACAGTCTTGAGCTGGAGGACTACCAGGATTCTCTTGAAGCACCAACCAAGCAACACGTCGTGCACCTTGCTTGGTGGCGCAAACGGTTCAACTGATAACCTTTGAACAAATTTAAACAACTACTTATGTGTTCGGGATTTGAAGGCTTCTATACCTTACATTCAATTGTGTAAAACATCATGGATTAACCTCGGTTAACACGGAATCTAAATTAGTGAAGGATGATATGCCTCACGACCTGTAATCAACATTTTGGACGGTGATCATTTTATTAGCCAGCCGATAAATGAAAATTTGCCGTAACACATCGCGAAACGATGACCCGTGTTCTTAGCTTTAGCTATGGGAACAAGTTCACTTCAACTATACGGAGTATTGATCGATTTTTTAGCACATGTCCTTCGCGTAATGTCTTTTTGTAATACAAAAAAATGAAAGCGTAGCATTAAGTTAGAAATAATTATTTACATGATATGAGTGTTCAACGACCTAAGGATCAATGAGCAATATAAAATTGCTACGATGTATGTATTCTTATATACTTCACGCAATTTGCTTCTGAAGGAAATTATCAAACTTGGAATAACATTCCGAGATCTACATCTATCTTTCTCTTTTAGAAAATATAGCTTCAAATCTTGCAATCTACCGTGTAGGTCACCGTGCGTTTTGTTCGTAGATATATTATTCAGTAACTCCCATTTTGACTAAATTAAACGACCAATTTAACTGTAAGAAATCTAATTTTTAAGTGCATAGTGTTGATGGTGAAGAGATAGTGCCATAATTTGCTGAAGTGCTAGGAATTAGATAGAATGTAGCTCATGGGAATAAAGCGCGAGGCTTAACTATACCCCGGGTCCGCGTCATGGTTAGATACAATCTGCACGCTGCTTAGTAATTGCTAGGTGCCGCCGTGTACTAGCCTAGTATTGGAAGTAAATCCTAGTTTTTAGAGGATGGTGAACTGTGTGTCCGTGTTTACCTTCAGATAAATCAAAGGAAAGTTAATGCTCTTGAGCAACTCTTCAAGCTTGATAAAAAAGTATTTTGCCTAGCGATTACGTGCTATATTGATTGTAATTAGCATATTTTATGTTCGAAGTAGTTTTTTATTAGTTTCTATTGTTATTGGCGGTTTTAAGTTGTATTCTGTGTAAATTTGTGTGTGTGAACTAAAGGGACCTGGATGGTGCACTTCTACCTAAATAAACGCTTTTGCCATACGTCCTACACCGAAAGAATGAGAGGTTGGAAAAATCATTACGTTAAAGCAGGAGTTCATTAGATTGGCACCTCTGATACAACGAAGAAATAGGGTGAACTTAAACTTTTGTCTGCCTAACTCTGAAACGGAATCCCTAAGTGGCTCTGAAAGCATTTGACGTCAAGTCTATCGCAGGAAGCTTAGAACACCTTCCAGAAATGGGAACCTGTTAAAACTCCTGCGAGAATATGGACGGTTGGAAAAATTTCAACTTGAACATGCGCTGTCTGACGAAGTTTCAGCTCACCTGTTATTGCGTGCATTTTTCGTGATGAATATTGAAATTCGTACGGACAGCATTATGTTCAATGTACACACGGTATCTTAAAGTAAACACAAATTACTATAACTCTTTGTTTCTTAAACTCAAAATTAAGAACCGCTGTGGATTTCCTATAGTTGATCCATCCGTGTCTGCGTGCCGTGCTATCTTTGATTGTCTGCCCGTCACTGCAACGCTTTCATGAGAGTCGCATGCGTAGCCTCGTCAATGAGCTGCCTAACGAATTTCTCATTCAGCTCGTGTGGCCTACGCGTTGATTATTTCTCTTCAAAGATGTTTGCGGAATTTACAGTGGCCTTGGTGGGGAAAAATTCATGTAATCAAATCTCTAACGCTCGGGATGAAGTATCCTTTTTTCGTTTCGCCCTCATAATGTCACATGGTGAAAATTCGAAACGGCGCTGCAGCCTGGGACGCGACTACATCCAAGTAGCCCACCGTCGTCCTGCTTCTTCGCCCGCACGGGTGCTGGCGAGTGTTAGTACGACGCAAGATCACAGAGATAAAAAACTTATGTAAGCTCTGCATATTCGTTATACTAGACTTGTTTTTCTCTAATTCTAGATAAAATGCTCAAATTCCAATTTGTTGTTTGGAAAGATTCAATTTTATTAAAAACAATCCCACAATTTCGGCGCTGATTTTGATTTCGTGTCAGTCCAGCAGATTGCGATAGTTAACGCCCAGTTCGGTGAGAGGGATTTGCCTTCGGTTATGTCTGCCAGACTGGTACCGAGGTGCGTTATTGTTAGTAAATGTAAGAACTCTCTCGAGTAGCTCATTCAGCCCGGGAACTGTTAGACGGAAACGGAATTGTTAAATCAGTACCCAATGTTCATTAATTTTTCCGTGTTTTATGAATTCAAACGTGTCGTGGCAGGATGAAAATTTTGATGGATTGTTGGTATACGATAATGGGAATGTTTCTATAAAGTCTCTTTATCTCATTGGAAAGATTTCTGTTCTCTTCTGCCCTGCTCGCTGTGTAGGACCTACCGGCTCACTGATATCACCCATTCAGAGTAAAGCACGAAATAAGTCCACGGTAAGAAGTACCATGTTAACTGCTCACCTCCACTTCAGTTTGAGTTTTAGTTCCTCAACCGAGTTTAAACGCAGTGAAACAAAACGTCGATACTTCATATGTTCGAGTGTAATTGCAAATATGAAGTTTATTTATGAAGTATGCTAGGGTGCGCAAGTTTTATGTACAGGCATATTACAGGTAAATAAACGGGGAAAATGCATTGGTCGCTGTGAATTACAGAGTGGAGAAGATTCGTCTCTCAATTTTATGTCAGCGATTTTATTTTCTAGAATGAGCTTCTTTCAGGTTTATTCCGTGTCATAAAGCATTAAGTTTAGAATTCATATTTTGAGGTTGATTATCCCTATAAGTACCAGTGGTCCTATAAGGTCCCGGTTCTCAAGGCTGCCGCTAGTTTCTCGCGCAGACCCAAATGAAGTCTTATTGCGAAACTAATTCGGTCTTTATAGGGTTAAATAGATGGAAGAGTTTCAGGTGTCCAGTGAAATGTAACGAGGTATTATGCGAAGAGAGGAGTTTTCTGCCTTGCGAACTACGCATAGCTGTTAGGTCGCAACAATAAGTGTAATTCCTTACGAGCCGTGAACAAAGCTTCAGCGTGTAGAGCTCTTGGTCGACTAAGCTTTATTTTGTAATTATTAATAGGGTGATGTAGAGATTCACGAGAGAAACTATAGTAAGCTTCGCATAAATTGCCTTGCATGCCTTCAACACAGCTGCAGCGCGTGCCTTCCTTGTTGCCATCCATCCCTGCATCTGCCCAGAAATCTTCCCTTCACATGTCCTGGCTGCCGCCTAGCTGTTTCCAGAGAAAATTAAAGATAATTTCGTTGCTCCTCTTATTAATCATGCAGAAAAATTCATGCAACTGTCGCGTTGAAAAGTGTGGAATCATTGGAAATATTCAAGTTACCCAAATTAACGGGTTGAACAATTCTTACCCGAACAGCACCATCGTTGGTGTTTTGTTTTCGTTGTGGCAGCAGAGAAAGTGAATTAAAATGCATTGGGGCCGGACATGTAGAAAGAGAATCATTGCCTCTTACTCTGAATAAGTTGTTCTTACGCGTTGAATTACAACACGCGGACTGGAATACTAACATGTATGCTACCTATGAAGTATTAGAATTAGCTCTCCCGTGAAAGTGGAAACCTAGCTTGTAACAACACAGGGTCCAATCCACCGAAAGTCATTGACGACGTAAACTTGAATGCTGTCTCGCTGCAGAAACCCCATTGGATTGCTGTAACGTGCCCACGTCTGCGTTTGTGACAGTCGTACGAGATACGAGAACTAAGACTTCCGAACGTGCTTCTGCTTATCGAGTTATTCTCATTCAAACCGTACCACCTTGGAGATGGTTCATTTTTATTGAAATATTCACCTCTGTATTCAGTGAGTTACGTACGCGGCTGTTTTTTTAACATTCGAAATACATGCGAACATCGCTTGCCTTGATATGTGGTTGTTGCAGAATTATTAAAAATAATCTTATCTTGAATTGTATTTTGCTATGCTATAGAATATGGAACTATTGGTGCAATATTACTTTGTTTTAGAGTACCACCAATGTTTAGTAAAGATGTTACAGTTTTTAATTTGTTCGATAACACTTGGATGCCTGTACATCTGACGCAAGGTCAGAGTTTGTTATTATTTTATGTTCGCCTTTGCAACTGGAAATGATTTTTCATGACTTGACAAATAAACATTCTTACCACTTATTTCTTGTTTTACTTTTGTATATTATAAACGGTATAACTAGTAATAAATGCGTACACTTCTTTTATAAAATGAACTTAGTTTTTTAGTATCAGTCGAGTGCCTTGTATTTCTATCGCCCTTTAGGAGACGTAAGATAGGCCGTCGAGTTAGGTTAATTAAGTTTATCCACCCTATGCCACGGAGACTGTCGACCTCAAGAAAGAACAAGACTACCACAGCTATAAATAACTCTTCGGGACTCCTACCTTTTGCACCCTCTTTGCTTATTTCAATTTTCATACCTTCTTTGTTATCGCTTTTATTTTTATCCCTCTTCTTCTTTTCTTGTTTCACACGGTATGTGTAATCGACAGCGACCGTGTGAATGCAACAACCACGCGGACATCATATGATATGAATACCCATTAATTGGTTAATTATGCGCTTAAAATCTTGCACGAACACTATGCCTTGCATACTGACTTGTTTAGATCAACATCCCGCACAAAAATAGCGAAGAAATTGAAATTCGAGGTTTTACTGAAACAAGAATTTGAAATTAGGGTTTACCGTTGAGACCTTCACACTTGCGACCCCTGCAACCGGTAGCTCTCTGGCGCCCGCAAGGACACGGAGGTATGTGGTTAGGCGTCCACGGCCCCTTGCTGCTGCTCGCATAGTAGTCCATGGGGTACTGCGTAGCGCCCCACTCTGCCTGCTTCAACGCCACCATTGTCTCGTAGGGAGTGAGGAGGGGCTTCTCGAAATGGTGGCCCCAGTCAATGGAAAGTCGCGGACACGCTATTTGCACCCAAGCATCTACACGACGGCTCATAGCATTGAAGAGGTCAGGGTAAATCTGGTCGTGATCTACAGGGACCACCTTTTTTCCAGCAGCCACTAGCTGATCCTGCAAAGTTGATAATACGAAAAATCGCAGGTCAAGAGTCATTCGAAAATAGCTACAGAATAACGAGTATGTACCAGTCTACAGCTTTCCATGAGATGCATCACAATCTTACACGTAATTAGTGAACGATGGGCGTGATTGAACACCACGCAACATACGAGTAACATCAAACGTAACATCCGCGAAATTACCTCATGTCTAAAGAGATTTCAAGCACGCATTCAGCCCTTCTACTGACCTCAATATGTTTTTTGACGGCAACATTTCCTTGTCTTCCCAAGGTTGAAAAGATAATCCCCCACACGGAGGCGTTGGTCGCTTCGTCTATCGCCTTGCGCCGATTGCTCTTCATGAGAGGCTGGTCGTAGTGTTCTCGCGAGAGTGCCTTGTTGTACGGATTGTACCTGAGGTCGGGACGACCACACCAGCATTTTGCATTAAACATTCCATTGAAATAATAGAAATTGATAACACTATGAAACAAATTTTTACTTTTGACTTGTGCCTTGGTAAAACTCATCCTTTTTCATTTCTATGCAATGAAACAAAATGAATAAACTTGATCCTAGAACCTTACTTCGGGGCCAGATCAATGAATTTACAAATTTGCGTTTCTTCAGTAATAAGTGTACTGTAAGTATAATGTGGAACCAAAACTTCATAGAAATAATAGGCACTTTCTACTATTTTACAATAAAAAAGACTTAAGAAATGACAACTGCAAGGAATAAATACAATGTTGAATAGTGTGATTTGAAATGTAAGCTTGAGGAGTCAGTGCACATTGCTTTCAACAAGATTTTTTGGGATAAAGTAAACTAGTAAGGAACACTGGCTGAATTCATGGCTCTTTCAAGTATTTTCAAGAACAAGGACACGCGCAGAAATAGCATGTATAGATTTCAAATGAAGAAACTTAACAACTACTGTGGTTAGAGGATCAACAAATTTCACGGTGTTCTGTACTTACAAGTAAGTGTCGAGTTCTGGATTTGAAATCATGATTGATTCCAAATGAAATCGGCCATCTCCCAACGCTACGATGGTGTACTGAGGGCTGGCCGGAAGAGGAGGAGACGTACACCCCAACACTTCCCCTGGCGACAGTGGCCTGCTCTGCGGCACCAGCACGTTGTAACCAACATCTCGGAGCGCGATTGCCAATTTTTGAAGGGAGCCGACAAATTGTACGATAGAAACCAAAGCAAGAGGCGTTGTAACTTCAAAAGTGGCCTTCATGGTCTCCAAAAAGTGACTAGAATCAAACTGAATATCAACGAAAACATACATCACAGGAATGACCGTGTGATCAATGGGTACCAAACAGGAATGTCCATAGTGTACCAAGAGGTCAGCATTGATTTGAGCCGCACCCAAGTCATCAACACAACAAGCACCGTACGTTACATCTCCCATGTTAATGCAAACAACTCCGCAATATGACTGCAAAATATCAGATACAGTTGCCGCAAAAATTTGCAAGCCCTCTGGTAGCTGCAGGGCTACTACTTTTGCCTTCAATTGTTTGATTTTCCAAATCGTCTTGGGAATTTCGAAATTATAATTTGGTGGCAGGGCTTTTATGGACTCCATTAAGTTTGGATCATGTTCAATTTCAGGAGGGATCCCCTTCAGCACAGACCGAGAAGGCCTGAAAACTTTCACAGTCTTGGCACTTTCGAGAGCCCTAGCACTTCCATTGGCAGACATTGTAAAAATATTTTCCGATTGACGAATCTGAAATGCAATAATGTACAGATGGGTAAAATTCCAGATCTAAAACACTACTCATGAAAGCAGGTAAGTAGCCACTGACAGTAGTTTGCTACCGTTACAAGCTTACACATGTTTACATAAAAGATATTTTAATAGCTCACAAATCCTTTATTATTACATGCTCTAGACAGTGTTAAGCTTAAACACAAATTCAAAATCAACATTGCAAGAAATTCCCTATTGCTGGCATGATATGTCAATTCAACAGTGAGCTTAGAAGTATTCAATGATCACCCATGATATGAATGATCCCAACATACATACAATCTGAGGTCTTTGGCAGACTTGCTCAACAATTCTACACTCGAGTTACTGAATGCTGCATGGGTGTATTCAAAAATTTGACTGTGTAGTAAAAATTATCATCGCAGCAAAAACTTTTGACCATTATATTAATACATATCTACATAAATAGCACATAACTCATGATTTGAAATAGAAACAAGACAGAATATTTAGTCCCTAAACCAGCACATGGATTTAAGGCAAATCAGGAGTACAAGGCTACCTATACAGAGTGTTCCAAAAAAATGTACCCCTTTTTTTGA